>CANYBF012241018.1:0-11090 GCA_948192965.1 Dalechampia spathulata
GGTACGCCCGTACGGGCACTGTTCATCTGATAAAATTACTGTTCACCTGCGAGCAAACTGAATTCCTGCGAGTTGCGGTACGACCGTACGCCCATGTGGTACACCCGTACGCACTCGAGGCTCTCAATTCCCTGTTTTTGCTCGCCCCGTACGACCGTACGGTATATCCATACGCCCGTACCACTACCTAAAAATGCACATCATGCCCCTTTGGCATGCCTAACTCGCCCGTAACCTGTCCCAAACATCCAAACTCAACCTGTAACACTTCTAAAACACCCCCCCCTTTACCGTACCGTGGTCGCTCCGCTCCGTTCGCTCGTTTCGCTCACGCTCCACTCGCTCACTCCGCTACGCTCCGACATCTGCCTCTTATACCAGTATAAGGGCTATTCCTAACATCATGCATACCCAATCATAAACACAAAGCCGTCCCTTATCCAACCGAGAAGATATGCTTCCCGACGAGGCGACATCACACATATAAGCATATACACGCATACATATCAATACATCACACATATACATCAATCCATCATCATATGCACTTAAAATCCATTTATATATATACATTCACATAGAGCCCTAGACACGTATACACACTTAACTCCTAGGGTCTCTAACGTGGGTGTAACACATGCACCCTCACACACCCAATCAAACCCCTTTAAATCCTACTAATACATATAATTATACATATATAATCCTAATTTACCTTCCACTAACCCTTAAATACATATATTTATACTATATTCTATCTTTCACTAACTTATTTATACATATAATAATATTTTACATAATATAATATTCCCTTTTACATTCCATTATCACATATACCTATACCACTAACACATATCTCTATATATTCAAATATATTATATCTTCCACTAACACATTTATCTATATATATAAAATATAATATCTTTACATTCCACTAACATCTTATATTTATATATATACTTACATATAATATAATACATTATCTAATTATATATTTCTTTTATATATAATATAAGACATTATATATTATATTATATCCATTCTATACATATAATACATTATGTAAATACCATTACCTTATACATATATTAATACATTATGTATATACTAATACATTATGTATATACTAATACATTATATCTACTAACACATTAGCTATACCATATATATATACTCATATATACATAATTAATTGCTTTTTATATTCTCATATTAGAATGCCATATATATATATATATATACATTATATATTATAATACATTATGTACATCCTAATTTATGCTAATACCTTTAATTATTTAATTTATGTATTTCTATTGTATTTATTATTTTTAAACACTTCCTTAGCATATGTATATATATTCAATTATGTGTACCCTTCACAATTACATACATACTCATTCTTATACACCTTAATTTATCTTAATTCTCCATATACTTAAGCTTACATACATACGTACATTTTTATATACGAATGCACGTACATTTAAATAATTGTCTTAATCATACACATGTAAATGTATTAAGTGTTCTTGACATCATATTCATCTTATTATCATACTATTATTCAGTGATTCCATTTATTATTCTCATTCCTTAGCACACATTTCCATATCAACATCTCAATCATACTCATATATCAAGCAATGCACATCACTCGTATCATCAATGCAGTGTGTGCTGAAAATGAGGAAGTGACACCTTGCTAATATTATGGATTGCTATGCTTTGACTCCTATACTTTATTCCTTTAGAGGAGGCATACATAGCTTGATATGATGCATGAATTATCATGTTTAGGGTATAATCTGAAGTAGTTAAAGGTATTTATATATTAATAGATTCATCACCTAGATTAATTATAAGGGATTATCTCATTGTTCATGTAATAATCTATTATTCAGGAATCTCTAATCAAAGTAAAATGTCTAAGGGTGAATGATATTCATAGGGGCATTTTAGGAATAAAGATTATGATGAATGAATTATCATGTTTATGGTATGATATAATATTACTTGATAACATATTGAGTTGACATTAATCTTTACTCAAACCTAAATAAGATAGAGGATGGTGAAAGGAGTTTATTGTAATGATATTTGATATGGAAGGGTTGAAGTTAAACCATCGACTTCTTAACATTTGGGTAGTTATAATATATGATTAGACACTGCTTATGACTTATATATAAATATATTCATTAAATGAGGTTAAATAATATATTTGATATATTGCTAACATCTAAAACGTCATAAACTTAAAAGTAAGGAAATAAGCAAAATATGACAAGTTTTTAGACTTATATGATAAGTTGTAAAAAGTGTTTTGGTCAGAAGCATAATTCACATGGATTGAGAAATTTATGTGACTTAAATTATCATATGTCATGCACATGTCAAAAGCATGTGAAATTCACATGCCTAAGGTCATATGCAAGGCACATGGGTGACTTAAGTCATAAGGCTTCATGTAACCCTAAGGTTTAACTATAAATACAATATGATAGTCATATTAAGATTATTATAATCACTCTCCTCCTCCTTCCTCATACTTGGTTGAATTCTCTATTCTCTTCATAAGAGAACTCTATTTGGCATTCTCGAGGAAAAAAGATTGAGAATACCAAAACATAATCCTACATACACAAAACATACTAGTCTCTTTGTAAAAGGAGTTCTTTTAGCTTGTTGCTTATTTGGTATGGATTAATTAGAGGACTTCCCTAAACTTAGAGGCTATTAGTTTACTACAACCATTAGTGCAAGTGATTAATGATTGAAGGAGAACTACAATGAACATGTAAGTGTTACATAATCCTTATGCTATATTTCTTTATACAATCTTTCTTTTCATGAGTGTTTGATGTTAGATTTATGTTTAATTTACTATTTAATTAAAAAATTTTGAATTTCTTCCTATGCTCATTAATATTGTAAACCAACATTGATATTAAAACCATGGTTAATTGCATCAAATGTGTGAAAACTACATTGAAAATTTTCTATTTTAGACTTAAGGGGCATTCGACTTTTGTGATTTTGATGAGTTTATTATGCAAATTAATTCCCAAGAAATTTTTGGTCATTTAATAATGTTTAGAACATGATATTTATCAAATAAAATCATATACTCATGTTAGAAACTTTTCTGGAAAACTATTATTATCGATTGGTGTTCTTGTTTTGTTCCAGATGTTCTTATGAATTTCATTAAGTTTAATTGTTAAATTTTTATATGAATTAGTTTATTAATGAATTAATAATCTATTAGTATATTGAGAATGATCAAAATAATGAATTAAAATTATTTTGGTTCATATATTTAATCACATGCATATACTGATGGTTTCAACAAGTTTTGCATATTTGATCGAATTTTCTATTGATTTGATTAATGAAAATTGTTTATTGTTGAATTAGATTTAGTAAGGATTAAATTTGAAAAATATTATTAATTTTAAAAATTAATAGATATTTGTTTTCTAATTTAGAATGTGAATTATGCATAGATGAGCAGTAAGGAAAATAATTTATCTTTATATGATAGCTTTCCTATTTATTTTATGTTGTCATATTAATTAAATATTTTAATTGCTGAAATATTATTATTTCTTGTTTAATATAATTAAATGAAATAATAGCATAAAATAATTATTTTTATTGCTTTCACACTCCAAAACAAGATATACATACATATTTAGTGTTTTGAATTATTTTGTGCTTCTTATTATTTTTATCAATTTCTTCTATTAATGTATTATTATTTAAACATAATTTAAATAATGATATATTATGCATGAATAATTATATGAAATAATTGTTTGAAAGGAATTATAATCAAGCAAGTGTTTTAACCTTAAAATTAAAAATCATGATTTTCTAAATTAAATGAGATTTAATTATGGTAATTGTAATGCATAAAATCTATAAAACAAAAATATTCAATTAGAAATTAAGTAACAAATAAATTTTATTAATATAAAGTAAGATACAATCTCTAATATAAAATTCTTTACACCTTGATGATCTTGATATGCACCTCGATGAACTTTAAAAATGCATTGAGGATCTTCAAAAACACCTTGAGGACGAGTATTTGGAGAGCCTTGAGTCTTGAGTCTTGAGAGCTTGTTGCTTCTAGCTTCTAAATATGTATTGGAATGAAGGGAGTTTCCTTATTTATAATGATATGGAGAAGAGTATGATACTATTGCATCTCTATCACTTTGAAATGATTGAATTCCACTTGACTTTTATCAAGATAATTATCATTTTACTTATTTATAATTTTAACAGCATTTATATGATTGAATATTAAAATAATTTAATTTTAGATAATAAATCAAATAATTTGATTGGTCTAAAATTTATTTAATTTATTATATTAAAATAATCATTTAATCTAATTATTTTATAGATAAAAAATATTTTTTTAATTGATCCATAAAATATATTTCATTTATTAGATTAACATAATTATTTAATCTAATAATTTCATAGATCAAAAGCATATTTAATTAATCTAAAAATTTATTTAAAATTTTGGTTGCTCCATCAAAGAACATCTTCCAAGGTTGTAGAACCTTTATAAATAAAATCTACTCATCAAGGAGATCAATGAAAAACTCCCAATGATTAGGAATACGATGACCAACTAGGAATTCTATAACGACTTGCCCTTTGATTGCCTTTTATGGAACATAGACAATTTTAAATTCTTGCAGCAAGACTACCAATTTAGCCAATATTCTTGAGAAAATAGGTCTTGATAGGATATATTTGATAATATCTACTTTTGAAGTTAAGTGCATAGTATGAGCTTACAAATAATATCTTCGCTTCTTAGTTGTAGACATTAAAGCCAGACACACCTTCTCAATGAGCGAATAATTTAGCTCTGCCCTATTCATTGTTCTAGTAAGGTAATATAATGCACATTCTTTTCCTTCATTATTTTTTTATACCAGTAGAACCCCTATGGACCTTTCATTTGTTGATGTATAAAGTATGAGAGGCCACCCTACTATTGGTGCATTTAGAACTGATAGTTTCAGAAGATATGCCTTTAAGCTATTAGAGATATTGATACAGGCTTTTATCCTATTTAAAAGCAATATATTTCTTCATAAAGTGGCTAAAGGGTTGACACCTACCAGCCAAATTTGATATGAATATTCTGATGTAAGCCAATTTTATTTGCAAGCTTTTTCAACTCATGAATATTTCTTGGTTCTAGCATTTTAAGGATGATATCAATTTTAGATTGATCAATCTTGATTCCTCAATGCCTTACAAAAGAAACTTTCTAGCAGATGCTCTAAAAGCATACTTCAAAGGATTCATCTTCAAATTATATATTTGAAGATGCTCAAATATTTATTGCAATCTTATAAATGATCAGTAACTTTTCTCAATTTTACCATTAAATCATCCATATAACATTAAATATTTTTATGAAGCATATCATCAAAGATCTTTTACATGACCCGTTGATATATTGCACCTACATTTTTAAACCCAAAAGTTATTACTATGTAGTAATAGATACTCTTTGGAGTTTAAAAAGTTGTAGCTTTGGCATCTTCTGTTACCATTAGAATTTGATTATACCTAGTTGATCTATCGATGTATGATAACCTTTCATAACCTGTTGTAGAATCAATCATAATCTTGATTAACAGTGATGAAAAATTATATTTTGGATAAATATTATTGAAATCCTGAGAATCAATAGAGATTCAAAGTTGTCCATTCTTCTTTCTTATTGAAACAATATTCGAAACCCAAGTTGGATATTTGACCTCTTCAATGAAGTCAACATCAATCAACTTATTCATTTTAGCTTTAATTTGCAGAATCAACTCCAGCTAAAACTTTCTTTGAATTTCTTTATTCACCTTTGCCCCCTTTTTGATTGATAAGTGGTGAACCATGACCATAGGGTTTATTCCAAGCATTTCCTTGTAAAAATATGTAAAGATGTCATGAAATTCTAGAATCAAGCTTTTATAATCATCAACCTCCTCTTAAGCTAAATTTTCACTTAAGAACATCAAATAAGGATAATCATCAAATTTTAAAGTCAATGTTTTTTAATAAATCGACCATGATCTTGTTCCCCTCTTTAAAATTTGGTGGAGCTTCCTTTTAATTCTCTTCAATCATTGAACCTTCTTTATCAACGTTAGCCATACCAAGATATAACAAAGTGGTTATCTCCTTCTCCTTATGATGCTGTGTTAGTGTATACCTAGAGCATCATGTTTTATTGTAATTTAATATTGAAAAATTTATCAATAAAATGCATTATTCATTATTCAGTTTGCTTAAAAGATTATTAACTAAATAATGAATTCCAAGATATTGGAATAGTACAAAGGAATTTATAAAGAGTTTATGAAATGAGATTTTTATTGTATGCAAATGTTCAATATCTAAATTATCCTTGATCAATGTATTAATAAGAATGGATATTATTAATATGGTTAAGATCAGCACATGTTATACTTTCCTAAGGGATGATTCTCATTCATCATTACAAGAGTTATCTAAAGTGAATATGTGGATGAGTAGTTTAAGACTGACTCATTGGTGACCTTGCCAGTGAGATTTTATATGGATGATTAATCTATGTCCGTTAAGTATATCTCACTCATATTAGTTGTGCAAGTATCCTTAAGACTTAAGATAACAAGGTTATCTTAATTATGGATCACTATGTTTTGACTCTTATGTTTTATTCCTCCATAGAAGGCATTCATAACTTAGAGATTGGATATAGTGTAAAGTATTTGAAGGTATTTATTTATCAATAAAGGATTCATCATGCCAGATTAAATGTGGGGATTTTATCTCATTAATTCATGTAATATTCTTTATTCTGGAACCTCTAGCCAGAGTAGAATACCTATTGATGAATGAGTTTCATAAAGGCATTTTAGGAATAAAGATTATAGTACATGAAATATCAAATTTAGGGTATGATCTAATACACTTGATTATGCATTAAGTTGACATTAATCCATATTCAAACCTAAATGAGATAGTGAATGGTAAAAGGAGTTTATTGCATGGAATATGCTATGGAAGGGTTGTAGTCAAACTAATGACCTCTTGACATTTGGGTAGTCATGATGTATGACTAGAAACCACTCTCAATTTACATATGATGTTATTAAATGAAGTTTAATAATATGTTCATATGTTGCCAACATGTTAAGAACCCAAAAGGTCACACACTAAAAGTAAGAGGAATGATAATCACGAATGGATGTTGATGAAGTAATGTTTTATTGTTATAAAATAAACTAGATCTTTTATGTTCATTAGAAAGAGCATGAAAAGAGCTTTGGGTTGATACCAAGATCACTGAAATCTGATGAGTAGAACTCAAGATACAAGTGATTTAAGATGATATGTTCTACATGCATGGTATATGCAGATTTGGACAAAATTAAATTAATTAATAGTCAATATGTGATTATCACATGACTTATTCATGTATGATGAATTAAAAGGATATGAATATGATTTTCATGTGCTTCTAGAGGGATTTTAAGTCATGCACATGCAAGTCACATGCTTGAAGCTTGTGACATGCACATGCATATGACTTAAGTAACCTTAAAGCTAATAAGGTTTTTATAAGTTGTTTGACACTATTTTTAGGGTTAATAGAACAAGGAATTTTGGTTGCCTCCTTTCATTGGTTCCAACCAATTATAAGCTCAAGACAAGAAGATTAATTTGGATTTTTGATAAAAGATCAATAAGAAGAAACTAAATTCATCATTCTCTTCATCCATTCCTTTTCTTATTTGTTTTACTAGTCTCTAAATAAAACTTGTAATTTTGATTACTAATCATTCTATTGCTTGTATGGATAGTTTAGAGATCCTCTACCTTGAGAATTGAAAAGTTTGCTACAACTTTTCAAAAGGACAAGAAAGAAGGAGATATGCTTAAAAGTGAGTTTTTCAATCTCTTCTTTGATAATCTTCTCTGTGTTTGATGTATTCTATGAATAAAATTGCTAAATTTATTATAAAACATGTTTTTATAAAGTTTTAAATTATATCTTCCCTTACTAAACATGTTTTCATAAACCTATATGCTGATGAGATATTAAGTTGGTGATCATAATCGTTTGTTGTTTATCTTTTAATGTTTCATTAGTTTTGATCACTCATTAACTTTGGTGCTTCAAATGAGAAGGAAATTTGCTCTTAACCTCCTTATAGTCCATTTGTGAAGGTGAATTCTTTTTACTTTTCATCTTCCCTTTACCTTTTGAAACCCCAAGCCTATCATGAATTAAATTCTTACCAAACATGAAATTAACTTGAGCTTTAAGATGATCAAAAACTGAAACTCGATTTAAAGTGGTTTCCAGTCAATAAAAAACTGATACTCTTAGAAGTTCCAATAATTTATCCTCATTCTTGTTGAGATATATTGAGAGGTTTCTTTATGGATTTATTTATAAAGGTTTGGCTGCATTATATCCCAAACCTTTTCTTGAAGTCTTTGGAGTTGCTTCTCTCACCTTCCAAACTTTACAAATTATGTTGGACAAGCCATCCTCTTTTTGCCTAAGTTTTGGGTCCTTTATGAATGAAGTTGTAGCCTTTTTATCCATACCACTTTGGATAGTAACTTGTACGCATTTGGATAAAATCCATTCACTTTTTTTTATTAGAAGTTCCTTATGCTCTATTGAGGAGCACTATGATAGTCGAATAAATCCTAATAAGGGTGATGCTACTACTTTTAATATTGCCAGTTTTATCAATAAAAGGACCAAATCTTATAAGTCTTATTTGATACCCTCTTTAGCTATAAACAGGGTTTGCCCTTCTTTTCTCCTTAAAGCTGGAACATCATGTAGCTTTGGGCTTTCCTTTATAGTCTTATTTAGTTGTATTGAAGCCTCTCTGTTCCCCTTATTTGGAAATAATTGAACTTTTAAAAATGTCCCTTTCTTACCTTTAGAAGAGTTCTTCTCTTCCAATTTCTTTATTGCTTGAGGCTCAAATTGTAACTCATCTATTATGCTTATCTCCAAGTAAGATTTAGCATTAGTGAAGTATGATTTGGCTTCATTAAAAGGATTTGTATATGCTACCACCTTTCTTACTTCACCATTCTTGCAATGCTTGAAGAATTGATGGAGTTCTGGTGGCATAACCTTATTTTTATGAATCAATGGTTGGCATAACAACATATTATATGTTATTTTAGTACCAATGACATGGAACAAAGCACTTGATTCCATTCATCAATGTATAAGTTGAGATGGATCTTGATCATTGTCCTTAATAGCCTTGGTTGAATCCTTGAATCATCAACCTGCTTTGGATTAATTTATCTATTAGGATACTAAGCTATTTTAATATCTTTAAAGAAATAATATTTATAGCTAAACCATCATCCACCATGATTCTTTTTTATCTTTTTCTAATGAATGAACCCAATGATGAGTAATGAATAAATATAGAAGTTTGAGTTATATGCAATATGTCATCTTCAATGAAATTGATTTCCTTTACACATAAGTTATATGTGTTATGATGAGAATAAATCTCCTTTTCTTTAACCTCTTCTTGCATTACTACATCTCATTCACCCTCCACTTGATAACATGTGAAAATGTTTGGTATGTAATTAGCCAAAGTTATGGGCACCCTGAACTCTTGCTCGAATTCAAAGTTTGGTTGGGGGAGGGGTAAAGATGTCTTTGTTATTCTTTTAGACTTTGAATTCCTTGCCTTAGGCCTATTCAAAGCTTTTGACACTCTTTTTGCCACCTTAGCTTTTCACATACTTGGATTTGATTTTGACACATTCACATTAACCCCTTTATCATGTCATAAGAATCCATTCTTTATCATCAAAGCTAGCTGAAGCTTTTCCTTTTGCATCATAGCTCAATTCTAATGCCTCTTCATGCATTACAAAGTGTTAAATGCAAGGAACTTCAATAATTATGGGTTCGAATAACCTAAAACTAATTTCCATCAAAGAGAATGCTTAAAGGATTATATCTTTGATGGTAGTCATATATGTGCTTGCTTCCTTCTCATCAAAATTAATCATACCTCATACCTTTAACTCCATTATTTTATCTTTTAGCATAAAACACTTCTCTACTAGATGGCCTAACAAACGATGGCACTTGTAGTAATTCACATCCTTACTCTAGTTGGGCTACTCTATATGTTTCATTTGGGGAAGCTCAATGATTTTAGCTTTAAGCATATCATCAAACATGCTTTAAACATCAGAATCAGGGAAATGACACTCCTTCTCTTATCTTTCCTTTAAAGAAGTTTTCTTCCTTTCTATGATCAGAATTTGGTTTTCATGTTACTTTGGTGTTCTATACGCTTTCTGTAGGTCTTTTCCTTCTTCTTTATGCTTTCTTATATCTTAAATGAAGAGGGGAGTTACTGTATAGTTGTCTTGATTGTGTGTAAATGGAAGAATTAAATTATATGGTGAAAGATAGGAAAGTTAAGTTATTGAATTTGATGTTCTATTGTAACCAAATGGATTTTTATTTTGGTGTATCAAAATTATGTTAATCCCTAACTTGTAACCCTTGAATATGTTACTTTGGTTATTGGTTGAAGTGTGTCAATTATGTCTAAAGGTGTTTATAGGTTTGGTATGCTTAAAGGTGGATGGAAAGATGATTGAATGTGTTGGAACTTAAATTCCAAACTTGCTGTCCAATTTGGGACTATTTGGCTATTCATTATTTTAGGTAGAGGAATTGTGTAACCCTTTATTTTATGTGAAAACATGATTTCAATGATGTGTTTATATGATAAAAATTAGGTTTGGTTGCAGGTAAAGGTGAGTTATGACATGGTTAGGCTAAAATGTTCATCTAAGAGGCAACAATATGTCATTTATATATATTATATGCATATTGCCTTAAAAGTGTGAATATGTGTCTTATATATTGACTAAATGGACCTGAGTTTGTATGTAATATATATATATATATATATATATATATATATATATATATATATATATATATATATATTATATAAGATATTGTCAAAAAACTATTTTGTGGTTTG
>CANYBF012241715.1:0-11386 GCA_948192965.1 Dalechampia spathulata
AAAATTAGGTCAAGCCACTCATCTGATCTTCCTTTGGCCGAAACCTAGCCTCCTCTACTGAAGGAGTATTCGGCCTTCACAAGACCAATTGTGAGGAAGACGCAAATTCCATAAGTTTTCTTCCTTTTCTTTGCTAGTTCACATGAAAGAAGATAGAAGCAAATGGTTGCTTGCTTGGAACATCCTTATTTCATGTGAATACTATTGGAGGCTGCCTATTATGGTGGTTTTTGGTTTGCTACAACCATAAATGGAATAGAGATCAAGAACGAAGGACGTCTGCATTGAATGTAAGAGTTACTATCAACCTGTCGCTTCTAATCTCTAATCTGTTTTCTCTGTGTTTTGATGCAAAGATCATCTTTTGGTTTGTTGTTTTAAAATGAAAATTTTAAATTTCTTCCGCTGCTTAATAACTACACAAACCAACACCAAGTTCATTAGTCCTTTCCCTTTTAGCTTCCCCTTGCTGCTCCTTGCTTTTTACCTTTTTTTATGAATTCCCATAGCCTTGTATTTCTCATCTAGGTTCTTCCTTTGGAGTCTCCTTTTTTACATATGAGTTAAAGGTTGGGGAAACTTCTTATGATGAAGAAGTTGCTACTGCTCCCTTAGGTCTGGTGGAATTATAAACTTGGGTTGGTTCCTTTGAAATCTTGACTCGGTTCTTCTGTAGTTCTTGCACACTCTCATCATTGGCTTTGACCTCTTTCTATAAATCTTAATGTCTACCCTATTCCTTTCTACCTCTAACCTTATATCTATCAGCTAGCATTCTAATCACCTAATCTTATCTTCAACTCTTTCATCAATATTCTTTGACATCTATCAAGGCCTAAAAAAAGTTCTAGGAGGAACCCTATATTTTCTGTCAGCCTCTTTCCTATTTAACACTTTTCTAAGATCTATAGATGTAGCATTCACTATTGCCACTATAAGAAATGGGTTGTCCTCCACCATCATTGGTTTTGACCTTTCAGGGAACTTCATAATTCCCTTATCAATGCGATCCTGTATCACATTCTTAAAACCCTAGCATGCATTAGTAGAATGAGTCCAGAAATGGTGATAGTTATAATATGATTTCCCTTTGAGTTCCTCCTTACTAGGAATGATATGATCAACTCGTAACTTGATAAACTTCTCCTTAATGAGGAAATCAAAAATCTCCTTAATGAGGAAATCAAAAATCTCCTTAGTTTTCCCTACGTCAAAAAAATATTGATTATTGTGAGGTTAAGACCATTTCTTCTCCTCTGTTGGCTTCATTAATAGTGGTCAGATATAAGAGCCAATGAATATCAAATCAACCACTACCACATCCTGGTTGACTTCTTGATAATAAGTTCCCATGGTTGCCTTCCTTCTATGATTCTCCTCCCTTAGCATCTCCTCATATTTTAACACCTTGGCTGCTATTTCATAAAAATCATAAAATTCCATTCCCTGAAATTTCTTTCTCAGCTCAATGTCAAGCCCATGTTGAGCCATTTTCATAAACTCTGTTTCTGGTAGAAAAATCTTGCATCAATTTCTTAGTTTTTTGAACCTTGCAATAAAATAATCAGTAGATTCCTCAGGCCTTTGTGTTAGCCTAGACAACTCTACCATATAAACTTCTGGCTCAGTTCTAAAAAACTATGTGTGAAACTATCTTTCCATTTCCTGCCACGTAGTCAAATTCTTAGGCAAAGTTGAGAACCACGTAAAAGTTATCCCTATTAAAGAGTTAGAGAACACACGTAACTTAAAAAGGCTAAAATTTTTGAAATTTGCTAATTCACCACACTAAATGGTAAATCTGGTAATATGCTTAACAGTCAATTGCTCATCCTCTCCTGTAAATAAGGAGAAATCAAGAACTCTATAACCCCTAAGGTAAGGATTTTCCTTGTTAACAAAATCAGGATATGATTTATGAAACTTTGGACGTCCTATTTATCGTAAACGAGGTCTGTACAATTCCTGCACCACTTCCCTTCCTGTGTCAATATTAATGGGCATAGGCTGTGGTGAGGGAAATATCCTTCTCCCTATACTGCCCCTTGGGCTCTAAATATATCCTGAATCATCATAATGAATAGGATGAGACATGAGATTAGTATATCCATGGAATTAATTATGGTTGGAACTCTTGCTTATAATTTAGCAGCCTCCAAAAGGATTACCTCTTAGGGGAATGTGGACTTCCTCCTTCTTATAGGGTGGTTGATATGTTTCCCCAACACTAATACTAATATGAGGGGCTTCCCTCTGCCCCTTGAGTTCGTTAGAGGCCTGTTTGCTCATGGAGGAATTAGCCTCTTCTACTTTTGCTGCAAGAATTGCCTTGCCGATGTTTCCATAGTCTTAGTTGCATCCATAACTAACTTAGTCAAATCTTTATTAGCATCCCCCACAGAAGCAGCAATTTCTTGGGCTAGTTTCCCAAAGGTTTCCTCCATAGAACTCCTTATAACAACATTAGCCTAGCATAGAATTGCTCACTTCTTGGGGAAAACATAACCATAAGAGAGGCCTGTGTAGTTTCCTCTACTTCTACCTTTTGGGGAAGTTCCCTTTGCTTAGTTTGTTCTATTAAAGTTGAAACCTCTGCTGTGGCAGCGGGTGCTCCCAATTCCTGAGACTTAACCTTAATTTCTTTTCCCAAATTACTTCTGGTTCTTGTAAGCATCCTTAATGTGTCCCACCGAGTGTGCAAAAAGATGTTTGTGATTTTTATGTATGTTATGAGTGTGCCAGAGAATTTAAGTATTCTCAAACTATATATGCCTTCTGACTTCTTGATCAAAATAATTGTGGATCTCTGATTTGCTTGTAATTAAGAATTATACTTAAGAAAATAATGCCAAACAAGAATGTATTATGAAAATAGCATGTGATTAAATTAAAAGGAATGTTGTTTAAAAATTAAAAAAATAAACAAAGGCTTAAGAAAATAAAACTAGAAAGAAAGTTACTTTAGAGTGATTTTTGATGGTTAATTGTTCGTCCTTTGTTGATTGCCCTCACTTGCTATTTATCTACTCGTAGAATCATCATTCCAAATATTGATAATTGTCACGTTGCTATTTATCTACTTGTAGAATCATCATTCCAAATATTGATAACTGTCATGTACCTATCTCCTGCACTTCATCCATAATCAACGTGATAATTGTCTTTATCATACTTTTTTAGGAAATTAAACTTACTAAATTAATGACCTAATTTACTAAATATCCTTCAATTAATAAAAATATTAAATAAATTAATACATAATTAATTTATTTAATTTTAAATTAATTAAGACTAAACTTAAATTAGAGCTATTAAACTAATTAATGATCCAACATCTGTAACATATATACATCAATATATAATATTTTATTTATTATTTGCTTATATAATTATTTAACATATATAATTTATTTATTAATATATATTGATATATATATATATATTTATTATTTTATTATAAATTAGAATAATTTAAACCTAATATTAAAAACTAAATAATAAAATAAATTAATCTAAATAATTTTTAATTAGACATACTACATGAATAAAAATAAATTTACAAACATTTAATTAATTTTACATATGCAAATATAATTTATTTATTCTAAATTTAAATATATATATATATATATATATATATATATTATATTTTAACATATATTATATTATTATATAAAATATGAGATATTATAGAACTATAGAATATTAGATAAAGAGCTTATTAATATATATTAAATAATATCAATAATATATCAATTGAATAGTTTTTCAAAACTAAAATATACAAATATCATTATTATTATAAATTTACAATATACTTGATTTTTCAATCCAATCCAATACAGTAAGATATAAAAGCCACACAATCCTAATTTCTCCTGTGTTTTAACTTAATGAAAAAAATCATAAATTCCTTGATTTTCAAATTATTTTGAATAAGTCTTGAGATTTGCAGCGAAAGAAGAATTTAATTTTATTTATTTTTAAATATTTTAAGTAATTAAATTAATTTCGAACACTAAATGTGTTTAAATTTCACATAAAATAATCAATGAAGTATATTACGTTTCGAAATTAAGAAAGATGAAAGTGTTTCTACTGAAAAATAACAGTTGACTTAATAATTCAAACTCTAACTCTGATGGTCATTAACTTAACTGGAGTCATGTACATAAAACTGTTTGTGGAATTGATGCATTTTGTGATTACTGCTGAAAAGCATGCAAGTTCCTATTTGAATGTCGCATCTCAACTATTTATGATTGCATTTGGAGATTGATCAATCAAGTCAAAAAGCTCATCTCCAATTCCAAATCCAAGCATTCTGGCCATGTCACTGGTTTTCAGTCTAGGCTTTGGAATGTTATGATGCTTTAACCATGAGTACACGATGAATGCTTTCTTCATCACAAATAATTCCAATGCCTCCGGATTGAAAACAACGCCCATTTTCATGTTCATCTGCCACCCAACACATAGTTAGCCCATTAATTAAATCATGCTACGCAGATTTGAATTTTCTTGTATTTGTATATAATGCTTTTCAAAACTTCAATCACATCATGGTATTTATATCATATAATGTGTGATCAAGTATCTTGATTTCCAAGCAGAGGAAGTTTCAAGTATGCAACTAAAATGAACATCTCAATATCAAAACTTCTACATTCTATATCTAAACATGTTCTCTCCATTTTAATTCAATTTAAATCCTCTTCTCTACTAGAAAAGATAAAAATAGAAACCCTAAAATAAGCTAATAGTTAAATCCTATTCAAAAACGCAATGCCCAATGGCTATAAAAAGGCACTTATCCCACTAAGCCATCGTGTAATTAATTAAATTTAATATAAAATATATATGAATAAATTATATTAAATATTCATATTGAGTATTGTATTACATTTATCATTATTAATAATCTTATATTTATTTTAAATAAATTAACTTATAATAATTAATGATAAGTTAAATAAATAAATAATACTAGCTAACATACAAAAAATACACACCTCCATGACATAATATAAAATAATAATAGATTAATAAGGAAAAATGAATTCACTTCCAATTTAAACACAAACTTTTGTATCTATTAAACTAAAGACTAATCAAATATCTATAATTTAATATAAAAATAAAACTAACTATTATATATTTAAATTATTATCAATAAATATGAATTTTATTTTAAATTGAATATTAATTACATATCTATAAATTAATTAAGTAAATATAATGAATATAAAATAAATGTATATACTTTAGTTAAATAAGTGTATATTTATAAATATAATTTATATATTATATATGTACTCAGTAGTAGTGTTTTACTTTCTATAAGTTATTTATATTATTTTTGAATTCTAACATTAAAATATAATTAATTAATCAATGATAATATAATATAATAAATTAAATATAATATAATTAAAATTAAAATAAAGTAAAAATAATAAAATAATATATATGAAGCTACGATAAGAAAGTTAATTAAAATATGAATTATTATATAAATTATTATAAATTCTAATTTAAATAATAATAAAATTTTTTCATTAATATATTAATTTTTTAAGATAATAAAAATCATAACATAAAAATTATTTTATTTAATATGAATATATAAAAAGGAAGAAGATTTCATTGTTGGTATCAATTTAAATAAGGAGTCCATTTATTTAAACTTATTGTTGATAACGATTGAACTGTCTAAATTTATTTAAATCCAATTGCATATCATCCTTTCACATTCTCATAATATAATAGATAATATTATTTAATTTTGAATTAAATGGTTAAGTTTTCTATGTTTACAGGCATATGATAAGATTTTTTTAAAAAATTCAATCATGATTTGCTCTCCCTATGAAAATATTACTCTGCTTTAATTAAAAACTATGCTAAATACAATCAAATTGAATTCACCAATTATTCTTAAATTTAAACATTAATTAAACATGAATGATACCTGGTGAGGAACTAACATGGCGGCGTAACGAGCGAGCTCTCCAGCTCTCCAGTCTAACAGCACAGGCAGCCATGGATAGGAAGTATCAAGCCTTACAAACCAAAGTCTTACATCTGGGAACTCTGATAATTCTCGAGGATCTCGATCATCTTCTCTTGTATAATTTATTGTAAATCCAATTGTACGTTCAAGATATTGTCTAGGCTCAACTACAACCAAGTTTCCATCATTCAAAAACCAAACAGAATGAATAATATATCTCAAGGCTAATTAAGATAATACCTGAGAATGGATCGTTGATTCCTGTAACATTGTTAAAAGGAGACAAATCAAGTCTCTGAATAATTTCATTATCGATGACAACATCAAATCTACCCTCTGTTGGAGGCGTTGCTGGTTCAACTTTTTCTTTATCTGTCAATCAATCAGAATTAAATTTCCCATGAGCCATTCCTGAATTGGATTCCAAACCTTTAGAAGCCATAAAGATACGCAAGCCATTTAAGGATGAGATACCCATCCGGTCATTTAGTTCAAGTTCATGTAATAATTTCTATACCCGTTTCGGGTATTGGTAATTATGCATTCTCATAAGCAGGTAATTATCACAGAAGATGATGAATTTGACTTGGTAAAATCAAATTGGTACGTACTTACCTTCTTCATCACCAAACAACGAAAGATCAAAATTTCCTGAAGGATTGAAAGAAACAGAAGCTGCAACTTGTCCTCGTTGTCCAGCCAAAGTTGAGACTACTGTCAAATTTGGCATTGTATCTGAAATGGGTTTGCAGGATATCCATGGAAAAGAAGAGCTAATAATCTGTTTTGGCAGAAGAAGATGCGGAAAGAAAGGTAATTTGATGGCAGAAGTAGCCATGGAAGGCAAACTATATTGAAGCTATCATCATCTGTATGTGATATTTAACTGAAGAAATTGTCCATTTGTTTGGAATGCCAGTTTTATCTGAAACTCCTTTTTCGTGGCCTTGTTTTAAGATGCACATATCCATTTTGCATTGGGTGATAGATTTCTGTGGGAAATTGCATTGCAATTTATGGGCTTTTCAAGTTTATTTTGGGGCCTGTTTTAGAATCCAAATCTGAATATCTAAAGGGGGAATTTTGAAATTTCCAATTATCGTATTTTTTAATTATAAAATGGGTTACCAGATTTTACTAAATTTTAATTCAGTTGTTTCATCAAGGAATGTAGAAAATCCATTTTTTAAAGATGTTTGTATTGTTTATTCAACATGCATTGCTCCTTTATTAAATCAATTAAATATCTAATATTTTTTATCATAATAAATTATGAGTTTTAATTTTTATGTTTTATATATAATATTTTACATGCTGAATTTTTTATAATATTCTAATAAATATTTATATTTTTTTGTAAATTTTAAGTAAATAATTAATAACTTTTAGTTACATGTATAATATTTTTTTATTTAAATAAACTATATTTTTTAATTTTTAATTTGTATATACAATATCAAGAATTTAAGATTCAAGAATGAAGTTCTAATAGACCTTTTTATAATCTAATAATTGGTATTTTTATTTTAATAAATTATAAGTTTTTATAGTAAATATTTTATAATAAACTTATGTCATGCACACATAAATTTTCAAGAAAATTTATTATAACAGTTTTAACGAGTAAGTGATTTATGAGTTATTTTGAATTTGATTTGATAAAAGTAAGTTTTATTTAATAAATGAATCGAGCTCAATCTAGACAATACTCTATTTGTTTAAGTTTGTGAGTCAGTTTGATAAGAAATTCATGAGTTAACTCGTTAATTTATGTATAAAAATTTAACTTTTAATATATAATCTCTTAATTTATAATCATATAAATATATAAAAATATTTTTTAATTTAATTATTGATATAAATAATAAATATTTATGAAATATAATACTTTTATTCATGATTTTTTTATTTTTTAAAATAAAGAAGTAAATAATTTATATTATAATATACATTTGTTAGGCTTATTTAAGACTCTATTAAAGTGATTTAAACTCATAATACATCAAAAATTTAAAAAAGTTCAAATTAATTATAAATAAATCAAACTTAGTCAAAATTGATATGACTCAACTTATTTGCACAGCCACCAATGCACTCATTCTCTACTAAATCATTCGACAAATAACTTTATATTTCTCAGTAACTCATTTACTTGTAAATGCATAATCCATTGAGTCGACCAAATTAAGATTCCATTGATTTGATGCTTGTCGGTGTAAGAATCAATCACAAGCATTCACACAATTTGGCTTCTATTTAACTTGACATTATCCATCTAGTGTTCTGATGTCTCTCAAGCCATTGGCAATTGATTATTATATACTAGGGTTGTTTCTCGGCCTACCCAAGGTTCTCATCAATGTACATTTATGGATGCACATTTCCCTAATTTTCTATTTATTTGATTTGATAATACGAGTGCATACATTCGTGCATAATTCCACATGGCATACTATCTCACATTATCATTTGAAATCATTCATTTGTTTTTACACTTGCCGCCAGATTTCCACGCACATGCTATTCAATTACATGCACTATTCGGTCAATAACTTTCTCATGTCCACAAATTAATTTTAAGCTTAACCAGTTACATGTTCCCACTAGCAAATCTATTCGATCATCTTCCACTAATTCAAACAATTATCTCTTCATTCCATGCATTGGGCGAATAGTTGAATTGCTTTACTTACTTTCATACCATACAACTGTACCTTATTTCCATTCCAAATTACATGCAACAAATTAATTCATACGCACTCATCCCAAAATTCCTAAGTTAGCAACTATTCCTCTAATTACATTTAGTTTTCTTAATATTTCATACAGGCCACTTCATAGCACACTTGGGTATAGCCTCCCCTGGCAATCATAAACGAGCGATATAATTCACTTTGCATACATAAAGACATGATCACCTAGTCATAAATTTACCTTAAACTTGAAATTAGTTTAAAACATTACTAGCCGTAGACGAATTAATGTTCCTTAATACTGTTCTGGTCCGGTGTCTCGGCAAATTCCTCCTAAAAGTCCTACTTCCACCGTCGGTTGACAAATAATTACCATAAAAAACTAAGTTTATGTTTAGTTAGATGTATTAAGAGTTTTTTTAATGTAATGTATTCATAAATATCTATATAATTAAATATACATAAATTAATGTACTATTGATTACATACCAATTTTTATATATTCATCATTACATTTCTTCATTCCAATTACATTAAACTCATTTTATTAACAAATAATTAATTGATTGTTAATAGAATCATACAAATAAAATTATATAATAGTAAAATTAAATCATATTAATTGAAATATGAATTTCATAATTAAACATCAAAATATAAAATAAATATTAAAACATTAAAATTTGAGATAATCATCCGGATATTATAATTGATGAACTAAGTATCAAAATCATAATCATAATTTGAAATATTGAGATTGAAATCCAAAATTCAACATCAACTTTTAATAAAAAAAATTTAAAGCTTAATTAATTTTTATATACTTTAAAATGATGGATTAATTACATTATATTACATTTTATTTATAATAATTATCCAAACATTATAATAAAATGATGATTACATTATAATATATTACACTTTTTATTACATTACATGTTTATTTCCCTTACATTTTAATACACTCAACTAAATATAAGGTTTTACAGGTAATCCCTTCGGCCAATT
The DNA here is from genome assembly GCA_948192965.1 of Dalechampia spathulata. Lineage (NCBI taxonomy): Eukaryota > Viridiplantae > Streptophyta > Magnoliopsida > Malpighiales > Euphorbiaceae > Dalechampia > Dalechampia spathulata. Next base: position 9,715 of record CANYBF012241715.1, read on the forward strand.
TATACCTTAGAAAAATTAATTATGTATTTAAATGGAAATAGGCTCATTCTAGCACCCATTAACCATAATATCAATTCACTCCCCAATTAAGTACTTTTTTCTTCTTTTTTTTTTTTTTATCGTTATAAGTTTGAACAGATCAGCCTCATTGAAACTAATATTTTTCTATTCCATTTATATATTTATTAGCCTACAATTGCAGCTTATTTCATGATCTCCTCTTATGATACCTTATTTATTTTAGTAGGATATCTTTAACTTTCTTAATTATTCATGTTAATCATTCAACCAGAACATGTTAATCGGTGTAAAATTGAGTGACCCGCTATCAAGGTATGTTGTTAATTGCACTCTCATACTTTTATTTCATTCAATTAAACTATCCATTTTAGATTATAATTAAAAATAATTTAATTTATTTGAAATTATTTTCTTACTGCTTGATTTATAAATCCAATTAAATTCTAAATCTAGTTTAAAAGTGGTTTATCTTACTTGCATCTCAATTATTCTAATAAAATATCTTAAACATATTCAGTTAATCATATTAATCATTTAGGATGCATATAAAATTATAACTTAATCTAGATGAATGGATGAAAGTATATTAGCATATGCAAGGTAGATGTTACATTGTATAAATATTTTTTGAATAATGAAAATAAACACATGTAATTCACTTGTCAAAGTATCATTTTACTGTTAGTTGGAAAGATTTAACTCAGATTAACAATCGCATTTGTAAGGATCTCTTCAATGGGTTTCATAATCCATGTAATTAAAGTTAAATAAATTGATCACTCAATTAATTTCTTTTGGAATATATTTTATAGGCATTGTGTATATAATATGTATGATGTATGTAACACAAACAATTAAAATATCATTCCAAATATTAATCCATTGATAGATTAATGGAGTGATTTTATTATATTATCATTAAATTTTAAAATTAAATCCAATTTTAACAAATATAATATGATAAATGTATAGTTATATTGAAAAATGTGAAAATAGTTATATATATAAAACGATGATTGTTGTCATCACATTGCAACACATATTGTTATATTTGTTGTTACATGTTTTTCTTACATATCTCATCTTTTAAAAAATTAATGTACCAACTATTATTCAAATAAAAATTAAAAATAAAAAATTAAATTTTTGTATTATTCCTATCTTTATATTAACCTTAACTTTAACTACAAAAATTATAAGATGAATATTACAACAAAATTTATACTTTTGATTTATTATTTAAAAATTAACTATTTAAACAAATCTTTCTAAATATTTATATCTATATTATATTACAATAGACATTATTACAATATACATTACTACTTGGTTGTGATCAAGTAGTAATGATGGAAAATATCCTACCAATGGATTCTAACTAGTTGTTGATAAAGGAAAAAGCTTTTTTTAGATCATTTGATCATTTTTGATCGTCTAACCACTCTTGATTAAAGCAGGAGTCCTATTTTCAACCTAGTTAAGATATGTAATCCTAGTAAGACAACATTTGATGGTTAAGCCAATATATATATATATATATATATATATATATATATATATATATTATAAAATATCGTATATATGTAGATATATTTTGATAAAAATATATTAATTTAAATATCAAATTTTATAAAATATATAATATATAGAG
>CANYBF012243269.1:0-10210 GCA_948192965.1 Dalechampia spathulata
AATGTGAACTATGCGCGCCGCACATCAGGCTATGTGCGCCACACATGGAGGAGGTGTGGTGCACATAACATGACATGTGGCGCACATAGCCTCTGGATCTGCAAGAAAATTCAATCTGTCAGTACAGAAATGATCTACAGATAAAAATAAACATGTTTAATGAAGACAGTACCTCATTTTAGCCTCGTTTCGGCCTCCGGTTTGATGAACCAAATAATTAATTAAGCAATTAATTAAAATAATTGATTTTAAGGCTAAAACCAAGTAGATCTAAATGATTTATGATAGATCCAGAACCCCAAGTGCACGATCTAGCTACTGGAGTCACTGGAAAATTCAAAACCGAAGCGATTCGGGAGCGGTTCGGGTTGAAATAGGGCTTTTCTGTAAAAACTGGGATCTATGTGCGCTGCACATAGAGCCATGTGTGGTGCACATAGCTTTGAAAACTAAAAGAAAATTGAAATTCTTTTAGCAGAAACCCTAGATCTGACCCCGATCTAGGTAGATCGGACCCAAAACCTGGTTTTTGCTCTTGGATTTGCATCCAAATCATGAAAAATGATTTTTGGTTTGAAAATTATTTAAAATCCAACTTGTTTAAGGCAGATCTAGGGTACCCAAGGCATGCAAAAGCCTTGAATGGCCCTAAAATGGCCAGATCGAGAAGAAAACCGGAGAAAACCGGGGTTAAAATAGGAGTTTCTTTGAAAACCGGAGCCTATATGCATAGCATATAGGCCTATGTGCACCACGCATATGCTACATGTGGTGCACATAGGTCTATATGCGTAGCATATAGACCCGAAAAATAGAGGAAAATGGAGAAATACGAAGAAATGGGCAGAAATTACCTTGATCCGGTCGAGTATTCTTGTAGATCTTCACTTCAAGAACATTTAGGGAGCCTAACTAATCCAATTAAATCCCTAGATCCTAAGAAATAAATTAATTAAGTGTTTAATTAATTTGGGAGGATTTTGGCAGAGGTTTGGCTGCTCTTAGAGCAAATTTCGGGGTCCAAAAAATGTTGCCCGAGCTCTATATTTATAGAGGGAATTTTTGGGTGGCAATTTTGTAATTTTTGGCATGTATTTGCATACATGTGTGCCACATGTAGGGCTATGTGCACCACACATGTGCTACATGTGGCGCACATAGGTCTATATGCGCGCGCATATAGCCTAGAAACCCTTGCGTAGGGCCCGCTATGGTAACTTTCGGGATGTGCCGTGAAGCGTATAAGCGTTATTCGACATGAGGAACAACTTTGTAGAAGAAAGTTTTTCCAAATTCGGTCTCGAAAGGGCTCCCGACCAAACGTCTTTACTATGCAACGTGCATAGCCTATAGGGCTATGCGCTACGCACGTTGCGTTTTTGACCTATGTTCTCTGCCTCGTACGGGTAGAATGGGATGCATGCCATATGTCCAGGAAAGTGCAAACAACATTTCGAAAAACTTTGCAGTTATAAGTTTTCTCAAATTCGACCCCGAACATCGAGTTTTGCTAAATGGGCCCAAATTAGGCCCAATAGGCCCATTAAGGGCAAAATGTGGCAAACGGGGTGTCGTGAGTCGTGCCTTGCATAGGCACTAGCGGAAATGTGTTCTACGCATCAAGAACACTCAAATTGGTGAATTCGGGCGGTGGGCCCACCTGGGTACTATTCATGATGAATAGTACCCTCATGGGGCCCACAGCACAAAAGAGGCTGGGAAGTGGCAAATAGCATACCAAGCGTTCCGCTTCAAGTGAGGCGGCAGATAGGGTGTGTTCTGTGCGTACAGAACGCATTGAAGAGGACGATAATGGGAAGCGGACCCCACTAGTGTTTAGCGGGCCCCACAGCGAGGTGAACCTATAAATGTGGCATTCGGAATGCCACGAGATGTGCCTTGAGTAAGGCAGCAGTGGAATGTACTCTGTAAGTACAGAATACACAGAATTGGCTAATTGGGGAAGTGGGCCCCGCTTGTATACTATTTATAGTGAATAGTAACCTAGGTCTAAAATGCAATATTTTGCATTCTGCGTATCCTACCACGCGTAGGCAGGTGTGAAATGTATTCTATAAGTGCAAAATACACAGAATAGGAAATAGGAGCGGCGGGCTCCTGTTATTGCTAAGTGGCCCCACAGCGTAGTGGACCCAGAAGATGGCATTTGCGATGCCCAGCATTGTGCCTTGCATAAGGCAGCTGGAAAATGTATTCTGTAAGTACAGAACACATAGAATAGGTTATTGGGGACTGCGGGGCCCGCTTCTGTTTAGTGGGCCCCACCTATGTACTATTCATAGTGAATAGTACCCAGGGCCAAAAATGCAATACTCCGCATTTCAAGTGTTTTATCCCCCGTATACGGTAGGGGAGGGTGTTCTGCATGCACAGAACACTCAAAATAGATGGCGGGTCCCGCCAGGTGCCATGGTGGGCCCCACCAGTTCTGAAATGTTTCATTCATCAGAACACACAGAGAAAGTTATAGGGGCTTATATGTATAATCGGGATCGATACCAGGGACTAAATCCTAGTCAAATCAATAAAGATCCAAAATTATACGAGGGTGAAAAGTCAGGGCCAACACCAGTGCAGCTTTATCCATCCAGCGACTGAAATAATCCATGAAAGATTCATTGGTTTTCTGCTTAACCATTTCCAAATCCATCAGGGTTACATCAAATCGAGACGTGAACCCGTACTATTTATAGAATGGAGTATAAAGAGGCTTCCATTCGGCTGTGGCTACCTTGTTCAGACTATGATACCAGGCTAACACTGGTCCCTCCAGTGAGATGAAGAAGAGTTAAACTATTTGATCGTCCGACAAGTATGTAGTGCTCATCATCATGGTCTATGTCTTCAAATGATTCTTCGGGTCCCTAACTCCACTGTACTTGGGAACATTAAGGAGCTTTAACGTGGCAGGCAGCCCCTTGATAACTCGGACAGAGAACTCATCAAAGTCAAAGTCAGACCCCATGCCTTTGGTCTTCATGATAGTCTGCAGCTATTCTATCTTCTGCTTTAAGACAGTGGTCTCAGACTTCCAAACATCATGCATATGGAGTGAGATATCATCATCAGTCTCCATGTTATACAGATTGACACCCTTCCCCTTTTCCTTCATCGGAGCTGGTGGGGTGATGAATTCTGCAGGATTAAGAGCCTCCCGGATCTGTTGTTGTAGGAGAGTCTTGAAGTCATTGTTCAGAAGCTTGACTACTAACTGGTCAATGAGTTTCTGAACTGCAGTAAGTGTGGCCTCATCTAGTGTTGAGGCAGCAGGGTCAGATGATGATGCAACACTCCTGGTGTGCTGAGAGTCTGACATGGTCTGTACATGATAAAAAGAGTTAGCATGAATGCATGAGTATGCACATGCAGTTGTATATGGTGCATGTGATGTGACACATAGGATGCATTCGTGACCTATGCTAGGAAATATCCAATGTTATAGCTGTGATAAAGTGAGTTAGCAAGCGTATGCGTGGGTGCATGTGATGCATCACGTAGGATGTATGTGTGTCCTATGCTATGAAACATCTGGCATTATGGTTACAAAAAGAAATCAGTTAAAAGATTACATGAGCATGCATGTATGCGTGTTTGGACAGAAAATACGAGATGATTAGCAAACATGTAGCATAAAGCCCTTATATCTCCATGAGAATTGGTCAGCTCAAGTTCTCCTTTCCTAGGTGGGATATTAGCCTAGAGTTACACTGGGAACTCGAGGCGCGATTCTCTCAATAAGGTAAGAAAAAGGGTTGATCGTTGCCTGATCATATGAGGGATTACGGTAAAAACCCGGTAGCATTTCGACCTAGCCATATTACTATGATAAGTGAATGCTGATGGAATTGGCATAAGGTTGTGCAACCAAACGGAATTATGAAAGGATTCCGACTCTTAGTAGAGCAATACGGGCATGATCATATTGTTATGATAAGAGTACGCCTGTGGAATAAGCGTGAGGTTATGCAACCATACAGAATCATGAAAAGGATTCCGACTCTTAGTAGAGCAATATGAGGGAGGAAAATAAGTCGGGTCTAGGCAAATCCACTGACATGATAAGGCAAAGATCCACATAGCATGCAATAAGGGTCCTAGTTTGGAATGTTGCTAGCCTTGCTACATGGGCTTTAGTCCGGTTTTGAGAACAAGCTAAGGTCCCCCACCACGTTATCCATAACCTATCTAACCAAATAGAATCATCGATATAGGACTATACCTCACATCTATCCATCATGAATCATCAATAGTTATCAGTACAGTGTAGTGAGTGGTGAAGGCAGATTTTCTTTTCTGAGGAGTAGAATGGAGTCTAAGGTACTCACTCACCCATAATCACCGATTTGACACAGGACAAGGGTGGTATGTGCAGACATGGACTGTTGTGTGATGCATATAATTAATCCAACTATTATAGGAAAATTGATATAGAAACTCTTAGATGCCACCACTCTTTCACCATGATGTCCCTGGTGGAGTCACCACTATGAGCACCGGTTTCTGCCGGAGCCTAGAGCATGTGGCATGTGGCATGTGGCATGGCATGTGACATGGTATATGATACAACATGACATGGCATATATAGTATAGCATAATGGCATATGACATGATGAATTAGCATGGTAGCATGTGATATGGTATGGTATAATGGCATGGCATGGCATATTGGTATGGCAAGTTGTGTGTATTACATTGCATATTGGCATATGTTGGCATATTTGAGTTGTATTAGCATATGAGATAATTATGTTATGACATGGCATATGTATGACATGACATAGAAGTGTGTAATGTGGCATGTCACATGGCATGTGGCATGATATGACATATATATTTGAGCAAATATAATAAACATCCATGAATGAAAAATAATAAAGGCCGGTGAAAGGAAATCGAGGAAATAGGGGATACACACAGGATTTTAGGGGAATTATTACAAAACAATGAATAATTCTATCCTATTACATAAATCTCCATGCATACAACATTTTGGGACGTTAAGTAACGTCCCCTCCTCCTCGGGTATTTTTTCGCCTCGGGTAGCACGAGCCAAAAATGCACGAATGGATATTATGCAAAATAAATACAAATAAATTCATTAGTAGCAAATGAATTTAGGATTTATTTGACTAGTCCAATGCCATATGAAAGCATGAACTAAGAGTCAAAATTCAGCAATTATTTAGCAACAATCATGTTAATTAACACGAGTTAGATCATGAAAATTAATTTTTGTAAAAATTATTTTAAGCAAAATTATTTTTATTTGATCATTGAAAATCAAATGGGAGTTCTAACATCACATAAAAATAATTGGAGATAGCCCCTTAACCGATTTGAATCCAATCCTTTCAAAAATTACATTTATACGAACCAAATTGCATTTTGATCATGAAAAATTAATTAAATATAATTAATTTATGATGCATCCAATACACTTGAGTTACTGCCAAACATCAAATGTTACTGGAATCATAAAATCAGGTTGAAAAATGATTGAAAAATATGATTTTTCTAGAAAAACACAGGGAATGTGCACAGCATGTTATGCAATGTGTGCAGCATGTAAGCAATGTGCTGCGCACATTAAATAAAGTGTGGCACACATTAAGTACCAATTTGCAAGAAAATCAAATTTATCAGTATAAAAGTGATCTACATATTAAATACAGCAAGTTTAATAAAGGAAGTACCTTATTTTGAGTTCGAATTGGCCTCTGAATTGCAAATCAAACAGGTAAATTGGCATTTAACTTGAATAATCAATTTTAAGGATAAAATGAATTAGATTTGGACAATATTTGACAGTTCTAGAACACTTGAGACATGAACAAGCCTCAAATACCACTAAAAAAATCAGATAGGGTGAGAAAACGAAAGAAAAACTCAGTTTTCTAGAAAATTTGGAGACAATGTGCATAGCACATAGATCAATATGCGCAACACATAGGCAATATTTCATGCACATTGTAAGAAAAATTGAAGAAAAATGAAGTTTTTCAGCAAAAACTCTAGATCTGACTCAGATCTAGGCAGATCGAAGCCAGAAAATGCATTTTTGAAAAGCACATGAGCATCTAATTTGGAAAATTAATTTCAAGGTTGAAATCAATTAGATCTAGAAGATTTTTGAAAGATCCAATACACTAGAGACATGGAAAAGCCCCTAATGTAGCTGGATTTGTCAGATCAAAAGTGAAAATCGAGGAAAATTGCATTTTCTAGAAAATTTTTGACCTATATGCGCAGCACATAGGATAATGTGCACCACATATAGGCAATATGTGGTGCACATTATGGTATATGTGGTACACATTATTCTGGAAACAGAAGGAAAATGAAGGATTTTTGTAAAATCATGAAATCTAGCTCGGATCTAGGCAGATCGAAGCTAGATTCGTGTGGTTTTGATCACAAAATAGTATTAGTAATCAAAAACAAGCATGATTGAAACCAATCAACCTAAAATCAAGCCAAAAATAGAAGGATTTTAGCAAAATTAGGAAGAAAATGGAAGAAAAGGAAGAAATTACCTTATGGCAGTAGGTTTTTCTTTAAGTTCTTACTTCCAAATGTGATAGGGAACCTAACTAGTGCTAGTTGGGTCTCTTAAATCCTAGATTGATTATTAATTAATTGCTTAATTAATTTTTGGAGAGATTTTGGTAGAGTTTAGGCTGTTTTTGCAAATTTCGGACCCCTTTCAGATGACCCCAAGCTCTACATTTATATAGCAAAAATTAGGGTTTGGAAAAATTGTAATTTTTAGTCTAGATTTTGAAATTTTAGGTGATGTGCACCACACATTAGGTAATGTGTGCCACACATTATCAATGTATGCAGCATGTTATGTAACATGCTCCGCACATTACATTTTGGCCATTCATGTGGGGCCCACTGTGGTTGCAACAGAACATGCGCCATATGTCAACGGAGAGTCTTTTTATGTTTTAAGACATTGTGTGATATGACACATTTTAGTTTTGGTCCCGGGAAGACTCCCCACCAAACGTCTTATTTTTGTAACATACGTGGTACATTATGTAACATGCTTCGCACATTGCAATGCGCTCCACCTCGTACGAGTAAAATGTAACGTGCTCCATATATCAAACAAGCATTGTTTGACATTCTAAGGCATTGTGTAGTACGGAGCACGTTAGATTTGGTCTCGGGAAGGCTCCCCACCAAACATCTTATTTTTGTAACACGCGTAGCATATTGTGTAACATACTCCGCACATTACAATGCACTCCACCTTGTACGAGTAAAATGTAATGTGCTCTATATGTCAAATAAGCATTATTTGACATTCTAAGGCATTGTGCAATATGGAGTACGTTAGATTTGGTCCCGGGAAGGCTCCCCACCAAACGCCTTGTTTTTATAACATGCGTAGCACATTGTGTAATATGCTACGCATGTTGCATTTTTAGGCAATGCACACAGGCTTGTACAAGCAAAATGTAACGTGAGCCATATGTCATCAGAGATGCACTTGACATTCTAAGGTATTGTGTAGCTTTGGCTTTCGCTAGATGGGCCCCGAGTGGTGGGCCCCAGCATACGTCTCATTTCGGGCATGTAGGGCTACACACCCAAAACATAGCATTTCACATGCTATGTACTCTGTCTTTGATGAGCATAGTGTAATGTATTCTGTGTGTACAGAATACACAAAGAAAGCTAAAAAGGATGGTGGGCTCCGCCACCCAGGGTGGGCCCTATCAACTATAATGTGCTCTGTACACTTAGAGAAAGCCAAACAAGCATATATGCACTATCAGGGTCAAAATCGGGGACTTGTACCAATCTGAATCGATAAAAACCTGAAATCCCAGGTGGGTGAAAAGTCAGGGTCAACACCTTGCTTCAAGTTGTATTCATTAAGCTTCAACTTGAAAATTAAGTCTCTTCCATAAACTCTTTACTTGTATCGGAAGCTCATAATTTTTATCTTTCAATCGATTTAATAACTTATAAGCTTATAATGTAGAGCTTGTAGTATCATCTTCAACATTCAAATGTATTTTATACCTAAAATAATACAGTAAATGGAAAATTTATTCATGTTATTAAAATTCAAAAATATGGACGAGTACTATTAAACCATCATATTTAAACTACTTACTTGAGCAAAGGATATTTACATTCCTTATTGCAAGTATCACATATGTAACTGTTACTTACATAAACAACTTTTTTGCTACATACATTGCAAGAAAAATAATACCATCCATATGAATCATCAATTGCTTTGATAGTAGCACGCACACTGATTGTGTGACCCTATATAAATATGTCATCTCTTAATTCAAAATATCAAATTGTAAAAGTTTAAAATTATTTTGAAATAAAGCAATAATACCTCTAATGCCTCACTTGAATTGGTTTCAAAAATTTCTTTTATGCTCATTCTCGATTCAAACATCTATTCTGTAATTGGAATTTCTTGCAATGGATTGCTTTCAATTGATTTTACAAAAGACTTCATATATGAAAACCTATAAAATTAACCAATTTATTATCTTAATACAGAAAATGTTTTTCTACCTTTCATGAGGTAGCAAAAGACCAATATACCTTTCCAATAACCTTGTTACATCTTTATTTTAAAGGTTTATATATATCTGCTCGTGGAAAATGTCACATCTCTTATAATACATTTAAATTAAATTAGATTAATAATTTATATTGAATATATTTTTCCATATATTTTTTAAAAAGTTAAATGAAATGAAAATACCTTTGAAATTTTTTATTGTCGTAAAAGTGACTATGATAATAAAATGGTCATCATTGCCTTCCATCAAATGCATATCAAATTTCTCCCCAATATCACCCTAAAGCGTGATTTTAGAAGAAATTTCACTATAAATTTATTAATGATGATCAACATTAATACAAATATAAAAATTATATTGAATCATATATATCTAAATACTTACTAAAGAGTGAGTATTTCAATATCTCTCTTTTTTACCATTCCAACAATTTCTAAATGTCCAATTTTTGAAATGCATCTGATAACATCTACATCCAAAAAATTAAAATAGTAAAAATTATAATATTTAAAAAAAACTATATAAGTAGACCAATAAGAATATATGAATATTAAAAATTAACATAATTTTAAATTAAACAACACATGTACCTGATAAATTTTGATTATCATTTATGCGAGCTTGTACCAACTAAGGAATAATGTATTCAAATCCATTTCTTGCAATTTTCAATACTCCTTCAAGTTTTCATAAAACAGTAGAAGATAGAAATATGATTTTAATTTCACTTGACAATGGTTGATAATACCTTGAACTTTACACAATCTTGACATTTTTAATGGCAAACAAACAACCTTCAATTAACATTGGTTTGTACTTTGTCACATGAGTCTTGCAAATAGTAGCATGCATAAGATTTTCCTATATAACATCAATAAAATACTTTTTTTAAAAGAAAATATGGAACAAAAATAGTTATATAAAAATTTATTTACACATTACCTTCTCATCAATAAAGATCAGCTCCAAACTAATTAGTTCATCATTGTTTTTTGTATTAAGAGCTTCCCATATTCTACATACTCACACCTCAATACTCCAATCATCTTTATTGATATTAAGATATGAAAGTAAAGAATATGTCATATGTATTAAGTAAATCTTCAATGGATTAAAATGTAATGAAAAATGAATAGACAATTTCCATTATGCTCTTATATATATATGAAAAACATAAACATAAGAGAAACATGAAAGGTCATTATTTAATATCTAAGTATTTAAATATATTAATTATAGAAGATGAAAGGTCATCATAAAATAGTGAATATAAAAGGGTATAAAATACTATTCTAGCATATATATGATAAAATGTAGAGGATGAATGAAACATAAATATTAAAGGAATATCAAAGGTCCTAATTTAATAAAAAAATAAATATAAAGCATTTATCAAAGAATATGAAAGGTTTATAGAAAATAAATTAATGAAAAATCAAAACAGGGATGTAAAGAAACATTAAAGGAATATCAAAGGGTATAATTCATTAAAAAATAAATTGACAACATTTATTAAAGAACATGAAAGGTTTATAGAAAATAAATGGATGAAAAAATCAAAAGAGAGATGTGGAGGACTACCTAAAACTAAAAGCCAAAATCATGCATTCCTATAATATGCCACA
>CANYBF012243320.1:0-17278 GCA_948192965.1 Dalechampia spathulata
TAATAAGTGCCATTTGTCAAGCTAATAAGACTTCCTACCTAACTTGCTTCCTTCTTCTTACATATTCATTTTTGTATCATTATTTTATATCATAACTACATAAGTAATGTATTTATCACTCATCAATATAACATGGACATAAGCCATAAATAAAATTAGTTTCCAATATTAACCTTGACTTTTAAGGAAATGTCATTTGTATCCTAACTTACAAATTTTACAAACCATTGCTTCTAATTTTACTTTAACTTATTATTATTTTTTACACTCTTAAAACTATATTTTATCACATAATAACATGTTAAACATTTCAAGGCATCACTTTACATACATAATTTTATTTTCCAAAATTACCCCCTCTTTATAAGTGAAATTACCGAAATACCCTTAAGTTCAACTTAACTTATTTTTAATTCTAACTTCATTTATACTTTTTAATATATATTCTAACATATATTTTCTCATCATATAACAAATATATTATGCATAAACATTATTTTTTACTTATAAATTACACTTTTAAGTATTTTTAAAGTGTTTACCAAAAGCATATTAATGAGATATCCTAAGTACGTTTCCACTTCATTTCATGTCTATCCTTTCAAATTTTCATGTCTAATGGAATTTCCTTTATTCATATCTTATTCATAAGTATTTATAACATAGCATGACATTTACCAATTACAACTCAATCATGCATTTCATGCATCACTCATTCAATCATTCTAAGTTATACATAAAATGCAAACACGTAAGGATGCTATAAATGCGGACGTGACGTATTGTCTCTAATTTGATATATATATCGACTATGAAATGTTGTAATAGTCTCCCAGAAAGAAATATTAGAGATGGTTCATCATCTCTTATTTGAAAATGGTAGCAATAGTATTCACAACAATATACATTTCATGGATTTCGTGCCTTTACACCTATGTTTGATCATTCATATTAATTACATATAATTTTTCATGTAAGGAACATTTTAAAGTTTTGATGAATTATATTATGTATTTAATTTTAAGCAATAATATACTGACCTGGTCCCTCTTTTGCAATGATATTCTATGCTATTATCTCTGTTGTCATTTGCAGAATTTGATCCTCATTTTTAGTGTTTTGTTAATTCTCACTTGAGTCTTATATCTTTTTGATATCCTAGTATCATCCACTTTTTCCTCTTAAAAATAGAATTGGATATTGCAATGCATCATAACATCCATAAAAGTGTTTAACTCTGTATCATTGTCCTAAATGAGTCTGTATAATTATTTTTCTGTTTAATGCTTCATTTGGATTATTGCCTTCAACCCATATACCTACAACGTCTTTTTTTGTTGGAGCCTCATATTGATGATTCATTATTGTATTCCTTTTTTGATCCAAATATTAAGGTTATCGTACGACTCATAAGTATTAAGTATTTGAAATACCTTAACATAAGGAATTTCTTTTAGAATCTTCATTAGCCTCCTTATATTTTCTTCACATAAAGTCACATTCTTTATTGTCTTCAGTCCATTTTGCACCTCATTGATGGATTCATATAAGTACAATTGAAAATATCATTATGGGCAGGGCTTTCACTGTGACCCAAAGTGAGACTTACAACGTATGAATCAAAGGCTCGCTTAAAGCAAAAATGCAATCTTCTCGAGGAGCTACCTCGATGAATTTTATTTTAAAAAGTAATATTTATTTTCATGTAAATTTTTAAAAATCTTTGAATTAAAATTGAAAAAGAGGGAAGGAGAGGGTAGACTTCTATTTTCATTTCTCTCTTCCCTCTTTTGAATAGAGTAGGATTATTTTATTATTTTTATTTGTTAGATTACTTTTTATATTTATTTTTGATAAGTTTTAAAAAGTAGTATTTATCGATGATAAATTTTTAATAACATATTTAATAATTAATATGTAATTAATGATTAATTAGTATTATTTATCTTTGAATAAAATTTAATAATTAATAAATATAAATAAAAATTAATTAATTAATTTACATTTAATAAATTTTTTTTATTATTTATAGTTGTTAAATTTATTTTTATATTTATTTTTGATAAGTTTTGAAACATAATATTTAAATTAAAAAAATTTAATAAAATATAACAATTAATAAATTTATTTTGCACCATAATTTATATTAAATAAAAATTTATTTTATTATTTATATTTGTTAGATTAATTTTTATATTTATTTTTGATAAATTTTAAAAACTAATTAATGATAAATTGATGATTTTTATCTTTGAATAAAATTTAATAATTAATAAATATAAATAAAATTAATAATTTTTAACAAATAGAAATAAAATGAGTAGTATTTATATTTGAATAAAATTAGTAGTTTTTAACTTTGAATAAAATTTAGTAGCTAGCAAATACAAATAAAATGACTAGTATTTATCTTTAAATTATGCATTATTTTACATTTTCAATTTGTTAATTTTAATAGTGATATAATTATTTAATATTATACTATTAATATTAAGGAATCTATTTTCCAAATTTAATAAGATAATTATGTAAAATATAATTTAATTTAATATTATGCTAATTAATATTAAGACATTCATTTTCTAAATTTAATAAGATAATTACATAAAATATAATATAATTTAATATTATGTTAATTAATATTAAGTCATCCATTTTTTAAAGTTAATAAGATAATTACATATAATATAGTAAAATATAATATAATAATATACTAATCATAATTAATATAAAATAATACACTAATTATAATTAATAAATTTATTTTGTACAATAATTTATATTAAAAAAAATTTATTTTATTATTTATTTTTGTTAGATTAATTTTTATATTTATTTTTTATAAGTTTTAAAAAGTAATTAATGATAAATTCATAGTATTTATCTTTGAATAAAATTTAATAATTAATAAATATAAATAAAATTAGTAATTTTTAATAAATAAAAATAAAATGAATAGTATTTATATTTGAATGAAATTTGTAGTTTTTAAATTTGAATAAAATTTAGTAGCTAACAAATACAAATAAAATTAGTAGTATTTATCTTTAAATTATGTATTAATTTATATTTTCAATTTATTAATTTTAATAATGATATAATACACTAATCACAATTAATATAAAATAATATACTAATTACAATTAATAAATTTATTTTTTGTGGTAATTTATATTAAATAAAAATTTATTTTATTATTTTTATTTATTAGATTAATTTTTATCTATTTTTTTTATAAATTTTAAAAAATAATATTTATCTTTAAATTAAAATTAAAAAAGTAATATTTATCTTTATATAAATTTTTAAAAATAATATTTATCTTTAAATTAGTAAAATTAAAGGGAAAATGATAGACTTATATTTTCACCCCCTCCCACGTTTAATATGTATATGATATGATATCATCTTATTTATACGTACCTTTTTCTCATTAAAAAAATAAGATAATTATTAATTTTTGTAACTCACATATATACCTTTTTCTCATATAAATAATATACTTAAATATTTAATAAATAAATAAATAAAAAGTACACAGACACACCCAAAGTCTAAATGCTAGAGTGGTCTAGATTCAATGGATGAATCTGGTTGTGAAAATCTATATAAATAATGCATTGCAGGATAGGAAGTGAAGTGAGCTTTGAGAGAGCTATTTAGGGAGCCAACAATCCAACTTCACTGGATTCTGGAAAACGTGAATATGGAAGATGAGAGGACCTCTTGGATTTCGAAATCCTGAATGCCGTAATATAATAATCATATATTAT
This sequence comes from Dalechampia spathulata, assembly GCA_948192965.1. Classification (NCBI taxonomy): domain Eukaryota; kingdom Viridiplantae; phylum Streptophyta; class Magnoliopsida; order Malpighiales; family Euphorbiaceae; genus Dalechampia; species Dalechampia spathulata. The sequence continues at coordinate 3,774 of CANYBF012243320.1, forward strand.
ATGAATAATTTCACAAGTTTGTGTTTACAATTCTATGTTTCCTTTTATTATAATTTACATGGAAACTATCAAAACCAAAACTTTATAATTGATTATGAATGTTTGAATGTATTCAAAAACCCATTAAACTAATACATAAAATATTTAATATACAAATATTATTTTATAATTGTTTCTATATGACCGGCGATGGCGGTGGAAGGGATGACATGCAGATTGAAATAGAGACGAGATTGATGAGTATAGCTCTACTGCCACAATAACAAGCCGACTGATTTCAGGCAACAAATAGCAGAAAATAGCTCAATCTTCGCAAGCCAATAATGAAACTTTACAATTCCTATAAAGGAAATCGTACAGCAGTTCAATATATGTGAAAACTACAATTTGCTGCTTCAGCACTTACAAGTAAGAAGAATCTCTACCCAGCTCCAAGCTTCAACAAATGACCAATTCCAGTAAGTTGTATACATATATATATATGTAAATAGGTTGATGTTGATAATTGATATACAGATTGAATGTTTTCATGTTCTTCACTCGCAAGTAATGAAGTCGTCGGGAAGCTGCTGCTTCAGGAATCCTGACGGAAGGTTTATTCAGTGCCCGGGAAAGGTAGGCTTTTTCATCTTCTTTGGAAATTGAAGGCTTTTATTGCGAATGCAAAAATTATAGCAAACAACACACAGAAGCAGACGACCATAACTCCTGCTACACCCAATAGTTCATGCTTAAATCCAAACACTTCCCTCAATGCTTGCTTCACAGGAATTAACTCATCTCTATCTGACAGCTTCATCGGCGTATCGTCGTCTCCGTATTGTGAAGTTAAAAGGCCATATAGAGTCCAAGCTATTGGGTTTGCCCAGTAGTACCATCTCCACCATACAGGTATCCTCTGTTTGTTATTAAGCATCATAGGAAAATTGATGAAAATGTACTGTTAGATGTATTGACAGCATGATTAGAAGACAAGTTGCTTATCATTTGATTACCTTGTAAGGAATCATAAAGCCACTGAAAAGATTCCAAAGCATATAAAACGGAGCAGCAATGATGGCAGCAACGTTATGATTTGGTGTAATGGCCGTCGTCATCATTCCGTAAAAAGTGAAGTATAGCATGGTGAAGTACATAAAGAACATGTACCAAATAAATTTCAGAGCAGTCCAATGGAATGCAGCCAACGAGTAGAAAATTGAACAGTATATAATTGTTTGCGCAAATACGTATGGGAACTCAATAACAACCTGCAAAAATAAAGAACAATCAATAGCTGATCTTTTTTCTGGTAAGTATATAACAGATCGTTGCACCGTAAGGAAAACAGTGCAAGTCCAATAAACCTGAGCAAATGCAAATGGCAGAGCTGAGTACAATCCTGCAACTCTTTCTCGATACGACACAAATCTTTCGATAGAGACAACAGGTTGAACAGCAGATCCATTGGTAATTCCAATGAACAACACTGCTGTATACATGGATCCCATAGCATTAAATAGTTCTTGATCGTTCTTCCTGCAATAAAATAAATAGATGGGTTAAAATAGCACAGTAAATCTAATAATAATACAAGGTCAAGACTAGGCATGGAAAGGTAAAAGCAACCCGTTCTAGATGTTTTATCCATGGAACGGAAGAATGCTCTTTTCGGAACTATATTTGGTATCATAATCCACAAGCTACATGTGGGGACACATAGAGTTTCATGGGCGAGTCTGATAAAAAAAAAATATTTTTAATCACTTGCTCAGAGATAGTGGACTGCTATAGACAAGTCGTAAAGGAAAAATTTTTGCAGTGTTAACACAGCTTTTACACCATCTCAATAAGATAGAATGTAGAAAAGAAATAAATTATAGAAGTTTGTTCTGGCAAACTCTAAAGAAATACCTTTTTGATCCAAATTTCCAACAGATTGTTCCAAGCATTATTGAAATTACAACAGTGTAGAAGAAGCGAACTGCAGTGTATTGCGGGTTTCTCCAATAAGAAAGATTTTGCTTCCAAAGACACGCTAGAAACTGCTCAAGGAATGACTGTGCGTACTTGGTTGGGAAATACAACTCCTTCATGTTATTATTTGGCTTGCTTAGAATTTCAACCAATTCCTTGTTCCGTCTGAACCAACAAAGGGCAGAAAAATTAGCCACAGCAAAACAAGAAAATTAAAGGTGGCGGGTATTTTACAACAGGAAAAGAAAAGGTGAAAAATTTGCAGAAATTGAACTTACTGAAATAAACTTGATCTTCGGTATATTTCAGCGAAGTCCACTCCCAGACGGTTTTCTTCAGATGAGGATGTAACTTCAAGCATCCAGGCAGCAGGGTTATATCCAGGACTGATTTTTGGCACCCCTTCAATTGCCTAAGAAAAGAAAGTGAAAGGGAAAACACAGGTGGTAACCTTTCAGATATACGGGTTTTGTTTCTACGCTAAATTAGGAAAAGCTAGACACGCAGAGTGCACCTCGAAATACTTGATGAGCTCGCAAGACCTCGTGCCAAGTAGACCGGCATAAATTAGCTCTCCTCCACGTTTCATAAACAAAAGCTGCAATAACAAATCACAGGAGAATAACAACCTTTAGAACTTTATGAAGGAAAACATACATCAACTGAAATTTACTTGACACCTTACCATCTCTAAAATTTTTACTTGATAAGATTATGGCAATTATTATCAGCACAAATTATTAATTTATTCCTTCTCAAGTACAAAGCTCTTGAAAACTATCAATAGGTTTCAACACATCAATTTGCCTCGATACCATTAACAAATTATTAGTTGTGCAACAAGTAAACGAGTAAAATATGAAAGCCAATGAAAAATAAATCATGTCAAATGTAATCATTATAATGACTTAAGTCATGGGGGATAATCCATGTGTTCCAAATATATCTCAGATGGGGAACAGAGCTTCGGAAGCCTTTGAATATCCAAACAATTAAATAAAGTAATTAATACCTCATCAAATGATTCAAATATATCTATGCTGGGCTGATGGATTGTGCAAACAATTGTCCTCCCAGTGTTCACAATATTTCTCACAGTCCTCATCACAATGGCTGCAGCCCTTGCATCCAACCCTGAGGTGGGCTCATCCATGAAAACTATAGATGGGTTAGCGACTAATTCAACTGCAATTGTCAATCTTTTTCTTTGTTCTGTCGAGAGACCGTTTACTCCAGGTAGACCAACCAATGCCCCAGCTAAAGAAGTAAGTTCCACAAGTTCCATCACTTCCTCAACAAATGCCTGAAAAAGGAAGTCAACCACTGTAAGTCAGAATTTACCAAAGCCGAAGTATAGAGAGCAAAAGAATACTTGTAATTACGTGTTGTGTCTCCATGTCAACTTCTGACGGTAACCGGAGGCACGCGGAGAAAAGTAGCGACTCAATAACGGTTAAGCCAGGAGAATGAATATCATTTTGTTCACAATAACCAGAAATTCTTGCGAAAGTTTCTTGCTTTTTGGGATAACCAGATATGTATATGTTCCCTTCTATGACCCCACCGGTTTTCCTACCGGCTAAAACATCCATAAGAGTGGTTTTTCCAGCACCACTGACTCCAACAAGTGCTGTGAGCACGCCTGGTCTAAATGCTCCAGTAACGTTAACCAGTAACTGCAATTTCTCTTCAACTATTCCTTGTTGCTTCAACTCCTGAAAAACAACAAAAATAAGGTATTTGTATTTTCACAATATTTCCAAAAACGTACTGCAGACAAGAAAGGAACTATATACACACCAAAGGGACATCCACAAAGTAATTGATATTACTGAAAGACATGGAGAGTGGTTGAAATGGAAGAACCATGCCTTTTTGCTTGAAGTATTTTCCTGCACAAAACTTAAAATTGATGAATGGAAGCTCGAAAAAGTAGTCGTGCTTGATGTGAATTAGCAATTAAAGAATAGGAAAAGCCAAAATGCAACGAAGTCTACGAACCATTTGACGAGCCTTGCTTCAAGTATTCTCTCAGTTCAATGACAACAGTTTCACCCTTTCTTCTTTTTTCTCTCTCTTGAAGCTCTTCCTTGGAGACAACAGGTTGTTGCCTTCCCAAAGCTGCAGAAAAACAAAGGCATTGTTTCAGTGTATGATACGACTTCCTTTGGGAATAAGGAAGCAAGGTTAGGAGACATCGCTTACGATCAAGGTGAGCTAGGAAAAGGGTAAACAGGAAATTGAGCAAAGTTGCATATCCTAGCAAAGCACCAACACCAATCCAATACCAGTAGCTCTCTGGAAACAAACTGCGTGCTTTTAGTAATGCCTCACCTAATGAAAAGCTAGTATTCCCAGCTTTCTACAAAAGCAACAGGATATAAAGAACAATGAGCTTTTTACAAGTAAATATGAGAATCTTATAACGGAAAAAATGTAAGACTTTTTATGCTATATCCAAGCAAGATTCCGGTTTAAATTCAGGAATTCCATAAGCACAACTTGAATCATAACCCAGGTTAGAAGAGCTAGGAAAAAAAAATATCGAATTCTGGTAATAACCAAAGAAGAAAGCCATCATTTTTTCAGGAATAGGGTTGAAATCTTCAGAATAGTGAAACAGAAGGTGCAAATGATTTACAAAGAATAGGGGGAAGCCTGTTGATCATTGCTCGCTAGTGAGTGGTGTAGGGAGTTGGTCTGAGAAATTGTAAAGGGAGGGCTAACCCCAGTTGTGTAGCCCACATATCCCAGCATATATGACCCATGAATAAGACAAGCAGAAAATATCCGTTAATGCCATTTACCGATGCGGAAAATTTTGCTCTAAGTATCATTTCAGTTTCAAATTGTAACATTTTTTTAATGTCCCAACGCACAATTACCATGCCAGACTAGCATACTAACAAGCACTGAAAATTGACATTAAGTGGAGCAGATCAGTGACAACCTTATGCCAAGAATGTCCAAGAAATTCATTTACTGAAGCTGCATTTTGAGCATACATCAGAGGAGAAACCCAGAAACCCCATATCCACCACTTTGGAATGTACTCTGTCACAGAGGGTGAAAAAATCTGAAAAATCATGAGACAAAAAATTAACCAAAGCTACTGAAAGTTTCAGTTTTACCTCTTGAAATGATATATCCACCAAGAGCCATGACAACCAACATAGCAAAAGATCCAAAGGTATTAGCAACTATCATATTACGGCCCAATGATCCAATGACCCGGAATAGAGATATGGACATTTGGTGCAGGGAGAAAAATAACAAGAACTGGCGAAGAAATCTGCAAATTGAAAACTGAAATCAGGTATAGAAAATAGTTATACAGAATAAAGAATTAAGGAAACAAAGTACTAAAATTAATCATTGAATTTGTATAATACTGCATTGACCTCATATTTTACCTTGTAATATTGGGATCGTATCCTATCACATAGTATGTTACTGCTACCCACAGACCAGATTCCATGAGTGAAGTTGGTATACTTAGAACCCAAGCAGGGATCGTATACACCCAGCTTGGGTAGAAGTGCAAATCTCTATGCTTGTAAAGCACGGGAAGCTTAGCTACCAACATTGACACCTCTGTAAAGCCATTAAAAAGGATAATAACCATTGAAAAGTACAGTGACCCAACATACAAGCCTCCGTCGAATATTGTATTATGATGCATTGTTGTCCGGAAGAATACACTCATTGTGATCAAAGCAACAATTAAAAGCTGCAAAACATGTTATACTCCCAGCATTAAAATGGATGCGTACTACGTAGAGAAGGATGAATATATCGAAATACATGTCATATACACAGACGTGAAGGAGAAGATGGATACAACAAAATAAACACTACACACGTATATGGGCACAAATACACATTAACTATTAAGAGTTCTTTTTTAAATGAATTTTGAAGTATTTCCTGTCAAAATCTAGTTTTCCACCGGTGAAAATTCGGATGAAACTCTGAATGAGTTTATGGATTTTAAGAACCGATACCTGAATAAACTTGAAAACATAGATAAAAGAATTTCGTTTCATCAGTAGTCTCTGCCAGGTAAAGCTGATTTTGAGTAGTTCACTCCGCTTCGCACCAAAGCGAAACGTTGACAAGGCTGCTGGATGATTATATCGTTTATCAAAAGGGACTTCCAGCTCCCGAGACAAACTTTTACCAGTGTGATATGAACGAAAAGCTTCAACAAACTTCCCAGGGGGTATGTAACGATATGGACGGTTAGCAACAGACCAGTACTGCTCTTGGTCTTTCTTCGACGTAACCTGGAAAACAGAAAGAATTAAAGGAAAGATAACCAATAAAGAACGCAAATTTACATCTCAAGCAGCTCATTGCTCACTTCTTGCAAGAAATCTGCAACATTCTTTCTTTCGGGACAGCGAAATCCCATGTAGGAAAAGAAATCAAGAACATTATCACGAGGCCCCTGGTATACAATCTGCCCCTCACATAAAAGTATAACATCATCGAACAGTTCATAGGTCTCAGGTGCAGGTTGAAGCAAAGAAATCACAGCAGTTCCGTCGAGAGCACAGGTGGAATGTCTAAGATATTTGATTATTTGATAAGTTGTAGAACTGTCGAGCCCATTTGAAATTTCGTCCATAAACAGCACTCTAGCTGGACCAACCAGCAATTCACCTGCAAATTGCACGTGGAACATCATTGAGAAGATAGAGTTAGATACTCTAGTACAATGATGCTATCAACTTGAAAGGCCATGATTTATAAAAACCGCAGACCCTGCGACACACATGCACTCGTAAGAGAGCCATAACACACCTGTAGTGAGCCTCTTCTTCTGGCCCCCCGAGATCCCTTTAAGCATTTCATCACCCACCAACGTGTCAGCGCATGTATCCAACCCTAAAATCTTTGTCAAATGTAATTTAGTATTACAGATTTATTTGTATGAATGAAAAAAAATTAGTTGTGAGATTTATTTTCACAGAGGATCAGGATAGAGTTTTCGACTATCCTAAACTTTAGAGATGACTTTATCTACTAAAAGGCCTTGTAACCTTATAGAACAAAGAGTTATTACTTCCAATTAAGCTATGACACAAATAAAATTCAAATAAATTATGTGCATACATGATAATTTGTTGGAAAGAACCTATAGCAAATTGCTTAAAGGAATAAGGAAACGGACGAAAGCACAGAATTTGTATAAAATGGTAGGTCTTACTAGAGTTCGATTTATAACAATCTTCAGGAAGAACGGCTGGGAAAAAAAAATGTGACAAATGGGAATATGAAATGTTACGCAATATGTAGATGTAGGGTATACCTTCATAACGTACTCCACCGCTAAGCTGGTCTCCTGTCCTCCCAAAGCCAACGACTGGTGAAAGAAATTATAACGGTGTCAATGACCAAATGCTTGCAATCACAAATCACTACGAGACAAATGTAGAACAATTAAAGTTTATTGAAAGTTAGCGAGTTCAATCTTGAGTGAAAAATGAGTTATGGTGAATATACCGAGCGAGTCAAAGTGAGTTGGTGTTTGCTATAGTAAGCCATTTTTAAGTTTGTTGAATATGGTTGACTAAAGTTCATTAGGTGGTCCACCATGAATGCCTTGTCAGTAGTTTACAGGGGCACGTACCTTCATGAATATATCAAGATCTTCATCAGGTTTTATCCCAGCCATCTTCTCTCTTCTTGCAAGTTCCAAAAGCATATCTGGTGCACAAGTCAGTAATTCAGAACTTAGATCAGCATGCCCCAGTCTTGGAGCGATCGAGGAATGATATTCAATTATAATCAGCTACTACTAGCATGCTAGAAAGAAATGAGAGGGGGACTCAAATACATAAATTTCCAAGCTTACCTAATTTAAAACCAACACCTTGACAACGCCCTGCAAGCTCTAGAGTTTCTCTTACAGTCATTTCTGCCGCATGCCAATCATGTTGACTTACATAAGCTGATGTCCTTGGAGCAACAAACTCGTTTAGACCATGTCCGTTATATGTAATTTTCCCCGACATCTTCGAGACGCATGAAGATCAAGAAAATATCGGTAAGTAAAAGAAAATCAGGCTGGAAAAAAGCAAAGGTTGTCTGCATTCACCCGCTTAACTAGAGAATATATTGATCCTCACAAAAGCAAATGGCATCCCCTCTACCAGTTATGTTAACCTCAAAGGTGGTTTCGAATTGAGGGGTATGATATTCATACCAGAATTCCAGAACCATCGTAAGCATCGACTTATTGCAAAACACGAAGAATTAGAGTACCTTCAAATCATGGCCAAGACGTCCAGAAAGAGCCATTAGCAGCGTTGTCTTTCCAGAGCTTGGTGGACCCAACAGAAGTGTCAACCTATAACAAAATAAATTTACACCACAACACAAAAAACAAGCGAGTCGATAAAAAAACACCTCAACTAATACCCATTACGAACTGAAAATGCATCTACCTTGAAGGTCTAATAATCCCAGAAACATTGTCTAAAATTGTTAGCTTGGTCCTGTCACCTCCGTAAATCCGCAACTGCCTTAACAATGCCTTTATCCAAAACAAAATGTCGAAAGATTTAAAAACTAAATAAGGTAACAGATCGCAATCTTATATACCGTGAGAATGGTAATCAATCTTACTTCGGTCATGTTGAAGATAAAATTAGGAATGGTTGGAAGCGCCCTGCTCCCAACATGTACAAAAGAATCGACTATCAAGTTCTGGAATCGAACTTCAATCTTCGGAAATTCCAAATCAACCCTGCGAATTAGAGCAAAGCAATCACAACAACTAAAGCTTTTGAAATAGACATTGTTAAAAAAGAATAGGTAAGTGAAACGCAAGAGTCAGCGTGGAGTAGTTCAGAAAAGATACGCTTGGAACCGCTGTCGCATCCGGTGGAAGAACCGTTGAGGATCGTGATCAACAGAGAGGATCAAACGGTCAAGCACAAGTCTCTGTTCTTGAATTTGAAGCTCACTAACATGGATCTCTTTATGATCTCCAGCTACATTTCTAAAAATACCTCTCCTCACTCTCTTATAAGTCGGAAGCCTCTCTAAAGCAGCCCAACGGAGGGCTTCCTCGTCTTCTCCTTGCTCTCGGAACGACGGCGTTCTAGCAAACGCATTCTCCGCCGAGTTCCACATAATCTTCCAGAACGATAACAAACGAACAATAACGTTATCTAGATGATCAGGAGAAACAAAACAAACCCTAGGATTTCTAAGAGAGACAAAATGCAAGTGAAATGTGAAGTAGATAAACGTTAGACATTAAAATGGTAGATGAGCTTTCATTAATGTGTCTGTGAAGTGTGCTCTGTAATGTACGTTAAAGAGGTGCAGAGGAGGCTCATTAATAGCCGCGGGAAAGACAAATTTCGCGGGTTTTCCCACACAGTTCCATTCTCGAGAGTATGAAATTTGACACACTCGCTTCAAAACCATGCAACGTAAGACAATCTCCACGTGTCAGCGAATTATGGGGTAGTAGAACATCCAGCGAGTAGAACGGGGGTTTTCAAACAAAATTTTAACAGTTGGGAAAAGGAAGGCCGTTTCATTCAGTTGGATGGTGGAAAAGTAAATATAAAAGCAAAAAATAACCAAGTTGACAGAAAAATGGAAGGCAAGTGGAAAATAGAGAAATTGCGTGTGAGGGGAAGGGTCAAGGATTAGGAGGAAAAGTTTGATAGGGTTGTTTCCTAATATTTGCCTCTACATGTGCTCCCTATATGTTTGGTTTCCCCGTCCGTAGGGTACTTTTTATTATTATTATTTTTCAACCCATACACCATTTCTCCCTCATCAAGACTATATATTATAGAGAGTACACATATTTAATAAAATGCATTACAGTTTTAATTTCGGTACTGTAGAATCATGTTATGTATGTAGCATTTACACCTCCCTTTGTTATGTGTAAACAATGATTTTATACGTGCAATTATTGAAATGGATTATGCAATAAGGTATGAATGTGAGCAGGAAATTTTGTCATGGAGGTTGAGATTAATACGAGCAGATGTACGGACCCCTTTCTTCTTTCACGGTAATTCCATAAGCCTTGTTTTCCCCTTCCATTCAAATATCATATTATTTCACAACTTTAAAATATATATTACATCATTTATTTCTAGGTTCACATAATCATTATTAAAATAACTTTTCATTTTTATAAATTTCTATTTATTTAAAATAAATTATTTATTTTATTTAAAAAATAAAAATTATTATTTTTATTTTTATATTAATAATTAATTAAAAATATTTTATACGTTATATATCTAAAATTAAATTATTTTTACATAAATAAATAAATTAATGTATAAATTTTTTAATAAATCTAAACAAATCAAATATTATCTAATTTAAATTCAACTCATCAACACACGAGCATTGATTTTATAAAGACACCTAAATTAAAAATGGAATAAAATTTTACATTAATGTTTAACAATATTAGTAATAATTAGACTAATAAATGTGATAATTTTGTAATCATAAGGTAATGTGGTAACAACCAGGTAAAAGTTAATGATAATAATAATAATAATTAATGGGACCGAATTTAATGTTTTATCTACTATTACAGCTAATTAAAAAGACAAGTCTTTAAATGATAAAACAATAATAAAGAAAAAAGGGTTCTAGAATTTACGTGGAGAGTCAAAGTGTTGTAGGTGCAAAACGGTTGCTTGAGTTGAGGTCTATCCTTAAATGGTCACCTTACTCCTCCCCCATGCTATACTATAATAATTATTTTTAATTATCTAATTAAATTATGTTGACTAACCTTATAATCATTTAAATAATAAAACTTTATGATTAAGATTATGCCATGATGTTACAATTATTAACTTAAATTATCAGTTTAATCATAATTAGTGTTTTTTAAGGATTTTAAAGAATTAAGATGGTATTATTATAAGAGAGTACGTTGCAGTTCATCAGTATTGACATTAATGGTTTAATTGTAATTAGTTGTTGGACATCTGGACTGGTAGATGTGTTCATGGGTAATTTAGCATGTTATTAATTCGGTAGGATGATGGCATTGGATATAATATAATATTAGATTAATTCAATATATATATATATAAGAATCAGGAATGATTATCGATATTAGAAAATACGTATAAAAAGTAGTTATTGATATATTTATAGGTAAAAAAGTATATAAATGAATTGATTCCATACCTGAATAAAAAAAATTTTGAAATTGTGTATTCAAGTCATTTTAAGATTGTATATGTATGAAATTATATAATTAAGAATAATTTTGAAATTATATAAATATAAGATTGTATAATCAATAATAAATTAAAAGATTTGATAGTTACTATATATATATAAATAAATAAGATTTACTTATGTTTTTGATGTATGTTTTATAAGAATTTTATAGTTTAAGAAGTTAATTTATTTTATTAAAGTAATATTGATTTATTTTTAATATTTTTATATCAAGAAATAGTTATATGATGATTAAAATATGATAATAGGTTTAAGCAGTGGAATAAAATTTAAAATAATTGATTCACAGTTATACAATTAAAAGGACCTTTCAAATTAAAGTGGCATAAAACACCAATAATTTTATATAATTTAAATTACGAAATATTGATAGCTTTCACATAAAATTATGAAATAATTAATAAGATATGATCAGAGAAGGTGTAATTATGAAGAAAGGCGGGAAAATGAATCCAAATAGGGGAGGGGGGCGAGCAATCATAAGCAGAGAGAGAGAGAGACAGAGAGAGAGTCGTTTGGGTGAACCACCGAAGGCAAGATGACATCTCTGCTGGTAGTGATGTGTGGATGGGATGTTGGTGCGGCCGTTGCATACATTTATAGTCTCATTTACAACCTACGCCCCTGCTCCATAATTTATTCATACCCTAAATTCAAGCTACTCTTTGATTGTTCCAGATTTTGAATTGGAATTCTTCATACTCACCATCCTACATCCAAAGAGGTTCATGCTTATCATTCCATTCTAAATTTGTGCCCAAATCATAGCCACATCTGTAGTGGGGATAAGACAAGACGTCGCTGCCTTGCTTAGAAGTTGTTTATATATATATATATATATGCATATTTCTAAAAATCAATTTTTAGGATGTTTTGATCATTGAAATTAAATATTAGAAGAGATTATTTTTTTGTATGACTCATCAATTCGATATGAATGTGACTTAAAAGAATAAGTTTGAGTTATTCATAATCAAATTTATATTGAATTCATATAAACTTGTTATTAATATTATAAAAATTGAATCATTTTACACGTTGATTCACTAACCTATCTTAAAACATGATTTATATATCATATCATATCAAATCAATTTTAACTTATTATTTTTTTAAAATTTTCATTTTAATTTCATTTTGACTGATTAATCATATTATTTCATATTATACAAACTATTTTATATTAAATATATCAAATTTTTTATATAATACATAAATTAATCATGTTAAAAAAATTGTATTGGTTCATTTATATTAAATTTGAGTTCAGTTATTTAAATTATAATTAAAATTTTAAATCATATTCAAATCCATATTAAAAACATCAAAATATAAAGCACAAACCCAATTACCATTTCAATCAAATATCAAATATTTAATTAGAAAATGAAAATGTAGAATTTTATCTATAGAATTTAGATTTGTTTAATCTATATAACTCTTGAGATTATTATATAAAGTGATAATCATGATTTTAACATATATTTTTCTCTTATTATAATTTCCTTTTAATAATAACTTTAATGTTTTTATCTTCAAACTTAGGCATATCATATAGTATTTGATACAATTTCAATCATTTCATGCTTCATATTCATATCTTGCATTATTAGCATAATTCCATACATTTTCTTCACATTTTGCATATTTTACATATTATTTTAGTTTTGACTTAAAATTCACATAAGTCATTTAACATTAGTTCATGAGTTATCATATTTATTTTAATTTACATGTTTTATATAGGTTATTAGACTCATTTTCATGCACTAGAACTTTAGTTTTAAATCCTTAGATCGTGTAGTATGGACACTAGTTGAGTTAGTCATGTTATACATTTGACAAATCATCTTCGTGTGAAAAACGAGTCTTACTCGACTCGTGTAAAAGGTCACACGAGTCGTGTATTGTAAAGGAGGAAACGTCGGATGAAGGGAATGAACGGTCGCTTATGGCAGAGGGAAACGAGAGAAGCGAAGGGACTGATGAGAGAAGAGAGAATCAGACGGTTATGGGAAAACAAAGTGACAGAGCATTCATTGGAGACGTGGTATCAGATGGAAATGAAGAGGCGTGCTAGAGAAGTCTGGATCATTCCAGAAGAAGGAATACGGCAGCGTTTAATTGAATTAGTTTTGCCACGTCATTGTATATGTAGTGTATATATATGTGAGGTCTTTTAATGAAATACATAACATACGAAATACATTTTATATAATATCTTTTCCTAAGGTTTCTACATGGTATCAGAGCTACACAGCTCTTATTCATGGCAGAAGCTGTTGATCTCCTAAATC
>CANYBF012244207.1:0-15298 GCA_948192965.1 Dalechampia spathulata
CCCCCCCCCCCCCCCCCCCCCCCCCCCCCCCCCCCCCCCCCCCCCCCCACTCGGCGGCGGCCAGGGCATTTAATGTCCAAAATTGACGAGAGATTGAAAAAAAAAAGGGCACATTTTCACACACCCTTTTCCTTTAGAAAAATCCCTTTCCCATTAAAAAGAAAGCCCTTGTTTTTTGTTTTTAAAATTTTTCTTGGTTGTTTTGATATTTCGATTCTCTCTCGGCCATTAATGGGCTCATTTATGTGCGATGAGAAATGGGTTAATTGGGAGAAGTAGGGATTTCAATGAAGGCGGTGATGGTAAAAGTTGTAATGCTTTTATGATAACTGGTGGGACTGGAATGGGTTCTGGACCGACAGGCAGGCAGTATAAGGAGATGGATGAATGTTGCCCTGGTGAGGGGCTGCATAGTCTTGCTGATTTGAAAGCACTGCCCTGCCGGTGCTGTTGTATCCGAATGTCAATTGTGCATTTTCTCCTTTGGCTTCTTATTCCTTTTCTATTCTGGAGAATTGCCACATCACAACTATGACTCCAGCGCTGTTGAACTCGAGCTGGACATAAACGACACATCTTTTTGTATGTGCATATTTTTTTTAAAGGCAAATACTTTTCCGATTCCTACTCGAGCATTATTAATGTCAATTCTTTCTTCCATAGTAGTGTCTTTTCTTTTGTGTTACTTGTGAATGATTTCTAATGGACTATTTGTCGAATCCCCAATAAACAAGTTTACAGCCAATTATTATGCTTGGGAGGTGCCATTTCTCCGAAGCAATGTCTTTAAGAACAATCGATGCTGTACTAAGTTTCGCTCAAGTGCATTCAATTTTCCATTCAATGGTGTCAGGACACCATTTATTGGCCTATAAGACTTTTCACTATTCCCTCAAGTGCATCCTTTTCATTTTATCAACTGCATCTCCAGTGGAATTCAATAATATCTAAATTATGAAATTTTATGAGGTAATATTATCCTTTCAGTACTTATCTAAGAACTTACCCATAATTATATCATAGAATAATGAAATTAGTGTGGTCCGCCCCTATAGGCCTCATGTAATTGATGAACCCAATATGGGCTGGTTATAAGTCGGAAACTATGGACCAGTAATGACCCACTTTCCAAAGCCCACAAGCCCAATCAAATGCCCAGACACGTGTACTGTTAAATTCTCGATTTCGCACGTGCATGGTACAGCAGCGCTAGGGTTTTAGACCTGATAGCAGCAGCAGCAGCAGCAGCAGCAATAAGATTACGGAGAGAAGATAGCCAAACGAGAAAAATAACATAATCGAAGAACATACGAAAGAGAAAAATGTTTCCGGGGATGTTTATGAGGAAACCAGACAAAGCTGCGGCTTTGAAGCAGCTTAAAGTACACGTGGCATTCTTCGGAGCGTGGGTGGCCGTCATTCGTGTCACTCCTTACATTCTTCACTACCTCTCCGACGATAAAGAAGAGCTCAAGCTTGATTTTTAGAACACCCTTTTCCCTCTGGTAATTTTTTTTTAATTTTTCGTTCGATTTTTTTTGTTGGTATTTTGATGCGGGATTTGATTACTTATGAGTAATAATTGTCTTGTTTCTTTTAGCGAATGTTCTCTTAGTTGTCAATCCTCTCCATGTGGTTAGCCAACTGATGAAATTTTGCCTTGGCAGATTACTAGATCCCCAAACCATATTATACTAGAACACCTTTGCTTTTTTTTGTTTTTCTTGCAGCTCGCTGCTTTTCAAGTACTAGCAATAGAAAATGAACAGGATTAATTAAGGTTGCAGCTTATGTTGTCAGCCATACTTTTGTTTTTGATACAATCCCAACATTGATTTGTTATGTCATCAATGGTTTCAGGAAATTTCCATCTTCCGTTTTCTCCAAACATGACAAACCGTTGGTTCTGATCCTTACATCTGTTTTATGAATACAAATGCCTGGATATGTTGAAACTGGAATCACCATGAACCCATGGATCATTAAAGGAGTGGTCTTTCCATTCCAAAGCATGTAGTGCTGGTTCGGAACTATTAGGTTATGGCACATGTTTTTGGGTAGTATTTAGTTTGTGCTTGTATGGGCTCACCTGTGTTTGAGTAGTGGCAGCAAAAGTTTCTAGATTCATTTATATGCAGAATTCAGGCATTGTTTTTCATGTTTACTGTAAACACTTGCTATTGATTCTTTACCCAAGAATCCCCTATTCTCTTTCTGGTGACGTTTATTGACTTATGCTCTAGATTCAAAGTCATAGTTACTCAGAATTTCTGACCTCCAAATTGGTACAATTTCGACCTTAGCATGTGTAAATCAAGGCATCATGGTCACCTTATTCATTGCACACCAACCATTTTTTGGAGCAAGTAATAGAATTACCTTCATTTCTCAACATGAAACGCTATGGAAGAAAATACATAAATATTAACTCAAGAAACGAATAGTCATTAGCAATTATTTGTTAGCCTTTTAGTTGAAGCAATTATATGAATTGTCCTTGCATTAGTCATTATCAGCTGAGCTCTTGGCTTCTGACTTGCTGGTACTGGAACACAGTGTTCGCAACGTGTGTTTATGTATATAGTATTGAGGGACTGTAAATTTTTTCCCTCTTTCAATGGTCCTGGGCATCGAGGGTGTTAAAGTGCATCCAAAGGTCATAGGGTAAGCAAGTCCTTGCAAACATTAATATGTTTAGGTGAAATGATGTTTTCCGATATCAGACTTGGGATAAAGGCTCAGTGGGGTGGAGATAACTGTTTCAACAATCTTATCGTATTTGGTCCCAATAATGATATTTCATGGTCATGTGAATTGGCTATTTTGTAATGACTCGATTGTGCCTTACAAGTTTTGCTGGTCAGTTTCCATTACCATCTGTTGATGCATGGAACTTTTCAAGTTTCTGGTTTTTTTATTCCCATGTCTTTGACGCATAAATGAACTTCGGCATAATATTTATTACTTCCTTCCTTGAAAGCGTGATTTTTTGTTACAAGCAAATTTATTATTATCTTTTTGTGGTGGTGCAGTGTGCCAATGAGTGAAAGATTGAGCTGAGATGAAGATGAGCATGTCATCTTGTGTCTTGTTTTCTTCTCTTCCCTTTCTTAGGCCGGAACAAGTGAGCCTATGAATGAAGGTCACTAGGTCATTTCTTTTTAGGTGATTTTTATTTTTAAATTAATTTGAAAGCTCCAATACTCTAATACCAACATTTATGGTTGGACTAGGATATTATTGTTTCCATGAAATGTGCTTCGTGGTTTGATGTTAGCAAATACCGAGTTGTCAATTTCTCTGCATTAATGGTTTATACGTACGATGGGGGAATTAAACTTGTTTGTCACCTATCCTTTTGAGTATACAATACCAAAGGAGAGCTTGGCTATTTCCATGGACGATTTCAAAAGCAGCTACATTATCATCTCATATGATCTGGCATGAGTTGATTAGGGATGTGATTAAGAAAAGCAATCATAAATAGGAATGTAATTAAGAGAAGAAATCGTAAATTAATAGCATAGATTGATTGGAGAACCATTTCCATGTAATTGATGTGGGTGGAACAAGCACAACCTGATTCCTATCTGGAAAAACTGATGAAGCAATTTAAAAAGACACCATTAATAACTTTATTGCCGACAAAACTGAATACTTAGTCTGTAAGTCCATCGAAGAATCAAGCAATTAAACTAGCATAATGGGTATTGCTGTCTTGCACATTCTCCTTGCAAATTTTGGCAGTTGCATCTTTAAAAGTGCTGAAAAGATTCACCACTAATGTTCTCTTTCCCACTAACAATCATGTCAAGCCTGTTAAAGTCATCAAGCAAGCAATGATTCTCCTTTTCTAAATTATCTAAGCCATTAAAGGCAAAGACTCGAGAATGAATTTAATTACACTACTCAACAAACCCACATTAGCATTTCTTGATTCCCTTCCCTCACAACCTTTTGCTGCATAACCCTGCCATTTTCCCTCAAAACAATTTCCTTTCTTCTTTCCCTTTGTCTGGCAATTTTTCTTTTTTACCAATCAAACTCTTCATCATTAATAACTTTCACTTGATAATTTTCAAGAAAAGGGCCGACAATGCTAGTCAAATCTTTGGCAAGACTGGTGTAGTTTCCATTTTTCTTGATTGATGTTTTGGTGATGACAAGTTCTTAAGATGGAGCCTTAACAAACAAGAAAGCAATCCAAGAAACAAGCCTTGTAGCTAATGATAGTTGAACAGGGGAATTCCATGCAAGAAAAGGGTGTGGTGTTGCCATGGATGATATACCTGGCTCGGTTGGCACCAGTGCTGGCTTCTCTTTGAGATTGGGTCAGATCATCTTTTCTTCTGCTTCTCTCTCTTTCATGTCTATGGGTGTTCAATTCTACAGCTATACTGCCTTCTGGTATTCCCTTGTTTTCTGTTGTTTCTTTTCTCAAATTGCAATTTCATGTAATTTATTGCCAGATTCTACTGAGATTGGAAACAATTCTGCTGCTTAATTTTATACCAAGTTTCTTGCTGCATGATCACATGCCAATCTTCAACAGTAGATTACGGATCAAAAATTTGTTAGATCTCTTGATTTTTACCCTTGCGATGGTATCGCTTTCTATTGACGCAAAGCATTTAACGGTTTCTTTCACTTGGGGAAACCCAAATTCTGAAACGGAAAAGTTTCAATTTTTCAGCCAACTTGATAATTAAAGAATGTTTTTGGGTTATGCAAATGGCTGTTTTCGTTTGTAAGCAACTTGGGTAAAATTTTTCGCTTGATCTTTTTTTGTTTTCAGCTACTTGGTCACAGTCATGGGTTTGGCAATCCCATGGAATCTTGCATTAGCAATGGTTGATGGGTATTCTGTTTTGGTGAAATGCCCAATTCGACAGCAGGGAACAGTGCTGATTATCATCGTTGGCGATTGGGTAAGAGTTAAAGTGATTGTATCTGAGACAAGACAGATGCCAAATTTTTGCCAATTCCTTGCGACAAAATGATGACAATAGTATACGAATGGCAGGTATTATCACTGCTTACGCTAGCGGCTGCATGCTCAACAGCGAGCGTTGTGGATCTTTTACTTCATTCAGATGGATCATCCTGCCCTCCAAAGGTTTGCAGTAGATATCAAATATCTGCTGCTATGGCTTTTTTGACCTGGTTTTTATCAATGGCGTCATCTTTTTTCAACCTTTGGCTATTCCCCTCCTTGTGATTTCCATCCTGTTTCTGTTTTAATTTTTCCTTTTATATTTTTCACACAAAGTATGGGTCATGTCTTCACATTTCAAGGTTTATACATGCATTCATTGCGTTGAAATTTTAGAACTGGGGATGACTATAGAATGATATTGAAGTTACCAAGTTGTAAAAAATTGGCTATGTTCTGACCAGGATTCAACAATATACAATTTCTCAATCTGCTTGCTTCCTCTTCTCAATAATGTGGCAATAATGTCGTAACGGAAACAAACATTACAGACTGTCAGGACTGGAATACAATATGAAATCAGAAACCTATCAGAAGAATTGCCTAAACCTGGAATTTAGAATACAGGCTCTCTATCTTCACCATCAAACTACACAAGGAACATGACAGCATACACGTATAATTTACTGGCGCATAGATGAGAACAGTCACAATCTGCAAACCATTTAACGTACAAATGTCAGGAGTCTGCAACAAATTATAATAACTTCAAATGTCGGATAATATTAATAATGATTTGTCAAAATCACTTGATGAAATTTTACCTTGTTGCAAGATCATCAGCAAGGCAGCCATATGCTCAGTTGCTCAAATCTACAAGCTATTCACCAGTCCTGTCCATAAAAAGCATGGCAAAAATTTTAGCCATGTATAATTTCGATATATGCATAACCTTAATACACAACTTCTGAACTAAGCCTACCATGGTTTTCCGATTCCGTAAAACGATTAAGGTGATTCCAAGGGAACTGACTAGCGTAAGCTCCCGACTTCATACATAAATAAACGTCTAAATATGATTCTCCTCCTGGCACTTGCGAACTTCAGACCTTTCCTTCCTCAACTTTGCGGCCATTTCCTCATTTCCTAGCCTCGAATACCCATCAATGAAGGCACCATAAATCTCTGAATTTGGTGCAAACCCTTTTCCTACCATCTCTGCCTGAAGGTTCAATGCTTCATCCATCTTACCATCCTCGCACAACCCTTTTATCAAAAACTCGTAACTTTTCCCACTCGGCCAAAAACCAAGATTTCTAATTGCAATCCTCATAATCTCTAGTCCTTCAGAAAGTCTCTTCTTTTCACAAAGCCCTCCAATCAACGCATCCACCATCAGAGCTTCTGCTTTAAAACCTTTCCTAATCATATTTTTGAAGACCAGAATCGCTGCATCAACATCCCCAACTCTACAGTACCCGCTAATTAGATGATCATGAGTAGCACAACTACTTTCAGTTCCACTAAATTCCATATCTCTAAAGAACTCCTCAGCTTTCTCAATCTCACCGATCTTACAAAACCCACCTATTATAGTATTATAAGTAACAACATCACCCATTATTCCTTTTCCTCTCATTTCTTTCCACAACTTCTCTGCTTCTTTTACCCTCCCATCCTCAACGAAAACAGCCATTAACACACTATAACTTGAACCATTTGGAACACAATCAAATCTCTCCATTTCACTCCAAATCTCTTCAGCCATCTCCATTTCACCGCCTCTATAAAAGCCCATCATTAACTCATTAAAACTATGCACGTTAGGCCTTACTCTAAAACCCCTTGCGTCCTCATTGTTATTTTCTCCAAAAACCTCTCTGAAAACACCATAACCAGCATAACACCCTTTATATTTACACACCCGAGAAACCAAACAATTACAAGTACTAATTAATGGGCTAATCCCGCAAGACCTCAACTTTCTCACAATGTTTAATCCATCATCGATCTTTTTCAACTCAAGACAAGATTTTATCAATAAATCGAACACAAAAGGAGCAGAATCACATGGTCTATAAGTTTTAACCAGAATTTCAAAGAGTTTAACAGGGTCGTTTCTTCCATAATCAAGTAAAGATGGTGACTTCAAAGCGTAATTGATGATTGAGTAGGCCCTGGACTTGAGACGGGCACGGGAAAGGATATGAATGATAGTTGATAAAGAATGGAGGTCATGAGAGCACAGAGACGGGTTACGGAGAGTGAAGTCGAAGAAGCGATGAGCAAGATGGGGATTTGCCTTTAAGTGGAGAGTAATCTGGGAAAATTGAGTTGGAGTTAGGGTTTTGTTTGTGGCGGTGGTGGAGGAGGTGCTGATGAGAGAACGGAGATGGGTCCATCGGGATTTGGAACGGTGGTGGGTTAGGAGTGAAACAATTGAGGTGATAAATTGTTGTTCGTGGTGATCGGACGGTGGAGATGAGGAGGTGCAGAAGGTCGAGAGAGACTGGGGATTAATGGGTTTTGCAGAAAAGAGAAGAATTCGTTTGAGAGAATGAATTGCCATTGAAGCAGCTGAATGTGGCCGAGGGCGACGACGGAGGAGAGCAAGTCATTTTTCGTAGAAATACGTTGTCGTTTAGATCACAAGGAAAAGAGGGTAGGCAAATATCAAAATAATTAATAATTTAAAACAACTCAATTCATTGAATAATATATATATATATACAAAAGTTAACGTATTCAATAAAATATCTTAAACTTAAAATAATATTAAATACAAAAATTCCATTTTATTTGAATTATTCAAAATTAAATATTTATATATTAGATAGAATATTTTATTTGATTTATAAAATTTATGATGTAATTTATGCATCTTTTTAAATCATTTTTATAACATTTAAAATATTGTTGATGATATTCTAAAAAATTACAATATTTATGAAATTTAATATTTATATATATCTTTATTAAACTTATAAATACTTTAAAAATAAATAATACATATTAAATAATTATATATATTTTAATAAAATGTACATATTCTATATATTTAAGAATATTAGAATGCATAAAATTATATGAAATATTATTTACATTTTCTGAAATGGTATGATATGATAAATTAAAAGAATTTCAACAGATAAAAGTTGAAAATTTGATTCTTAAATGATCATGTTTTATGTATTACAAGGAAGTAGGATTGATGAGAAACAAAAGGATTTTGGAATTTGATGTTAGGGTTGGAATAGGAGAATAATAAAAGGGCATGAAGGTTGAATTAAAGAAGAAGAAGAAGAAGAAGAAGGTTGTATGGAAATAGGTAGATTGTGGTACAAGAAAGGATCTTATTCATTCTTCCTTCTTACATAATTATTATGTTCCAATTTCACCACACATTTCTTTATTATCCTTTCGCTATACACTCTTAATCACTTTGGTTTCATATGCTTTTATTCCATCAGATAAGTTGGTCCAGAAAATAAAAACATGGAAAGAAAGACCTCCATTATCATTCAACACACACCCTTTTCGATGCTTACACGCCATTTATATCATCACTACTTCCCTTTATTCTCTCGTCTTCTTCCTTTCTATCTTAATTTTTCCAAAACCAACTTCCTCCCACTTTTCCAACTTGTTATTACTTCACATTAATTTAGAAAAGATAATGATTAGATTTGGGTTAAAATGATTGCTTGCTTAAATTAAACAAGAATCAATTCCTTCAATTCTATGCCGGGGCTCCTGCGACTTGGGTACTGTGTTGTGCCTTGCCCCATATATATATATATATATATATTATAAATTGAAGATATAATATTAGAAATAGATAAAAAAAAAAGTAATAAACAATACGCAAGAATCTGGAACATTCAAATGAAATGGTTAAATAATAGAGAGAATTTGTTCTTCCAAATCACCAGAAGATAGACGTATATACTATAAACAATTCATGCAATTGGGTTTTTATTCTGTAAACATGAGGATCATGTCATTCAATACCTGTGGACCTTTGTAAACATTACTATCATGAGAATTGTGATTAAAGATGTGACCTGGATGCTTCAGCTTTTGTTGCTCAGAAGCTGCTAGATTTTTCAGACCCCTCTTCATAACCTAATCTTCTTGCGTAATTTACACCACTTGACCCATCTCGCATATTCCCCCCACAAAATTCTAACCGAAATATCAACTTATTCCTTGATATAACCATGCAAACAGGATATATGCCTACAATGCTTATGTTTCTTCTACTTCAATATGCATGGAAACTAGCTAGCTTGACAATCTTCTGTACCTTCATTATCCAAATAATCTATCAACAAGATTAGAACCATGGAAAGTGAAAATTCGTATATATTCTTTTTAAAAATATATGCCTTTTGTCTGCCCTTGCCCTTCTACACATTATAGGATTCCTATGCACTTAACACCAATTCATCAAATATCATCAAGCATATAATTCTTTACTTGGCTTCAACAATACGCTAATTTGTTAAAAAACCAATCCCATAATCCACGACTCTAAGCTTATTTCCTTAATCCTTACCGTTCTAATTAATCTCCTCCTATAAATATTCATTTGGCCATATTGCTGAAGGCTACAGAAATCCGAACAGAAAGCCAGCATGAAATATAGCGAGATATCCCACTTCAGCCATCAACAGCACCCTCTCAAATTCGAATACTCGGAATCTCCATTCAAGTGCGATGGATGCAAGGAAGTAGGAATTGGGTCTCGTTACAAATGCTCAAAATGTGATTTTGATCTTCATATGCACTGCGCCATCCCTTCTGCAACCATCTTTCATCCTTTCTACACCAATTGTTCTTTCCAGTTCATGTCAAGACCCCCGGGTGATAAACCCCGTTACTGCAATGCTTGTGAACGGGACGTTACTGGGTTCGTTTACCATTGCAAAGATTGCGGGTTTGATCTTCATCCTTGCTGTGCAAAGTTGCCTATGGTGCTTGATGATGGCGATGTCAAGCTTTATCTGTACAGGAAAGTTAGTTCCACGTGTCACAAATGTGGACGTAAAGGTAGGAGTTGGAGCTACAGATCCTCTTGCAAGAAATATAATTTACATGTTGCTTGTGTTAAAGATATGTTAGTGGAGAATTGGTCTGAGCTTTATCTTGGTCGTTCCAATAATAATAATTCCCATGATTATTATTATCACAGTGGGAAGGGTAATTATAGTACTACTAACAATGATAGTAATAATTATTACGGTAACAGAAAAGTGGAGATGAATAGAATTCCAAGCTTGAAAAATGTACTCCAAGTTCATAATCATAGAAAGAGCAAGGGGAGTAAGGTGCAGAAATGTTGTGAGATGGCTGGACTGGCTCTGCAATTCGTTGTCTCGGCCGTGCTGGGTGATCCGACCACTCTTATAGCCGGTGTTATTGGGTCTTTGATCTCAAGGGGGTGATGGTATGCAACTATAGGTGGAATATAACGTTAATGTGGTTAGTTGAGTCGTAATGTTTAAGTTATTATGTTATTGTTGTGTGGTTAAAAGGAATGTTGGACTCTTGGGCTTCAAGGGTGATGAAAGGATTCCATACTCCTTTGATGTGAATAAACTTTAGTTTATGCTCTTTGATTTTTGTGCTTACCATGAAGAATCTTTAGCTAGATTTTTTCAACGCATCATTATTATGGTAGAGCTTTGTTGTGTTGGCCCACTATTTTGCTGTGGCCTTGGGCTGTGAAAGAAGGTGGCAACACCGGTCAGACCCATTTGACCTACGACAACACCATAAACACCCCTAACCCAGTGGGTAGATTAAGCCCTGTTCTTCCTGCGAAGTCCACATGGACACCAAAGAAAAAACTTAGGAAATATATGATTTTGTCAACAGTTTAGCAACTGTTCTGTTACGCATATTTGCAGAGAAGCTAATGCAGGGGCGGATGGGCTCTCTAAATGTAGACATTGGCAACCTCTTTGATGGGTGGGTAAACCGAATGAAACATCCTTCCCCCACGACAAGATGGCCGAAAACCACATATAAGGGTAGAATAAAATACAAACCAAAAGTACACCTATCACAATAGGTCCATGTCTTATTAGCCAATAACATTCGGAAAAACATAGGAAAAAGACCTTTTGGATTTTTATCTAACATTTAAACACATAGAATAATAAAAATAAAGAAGTATCCCCACAAAATAAAAACGTGATTCAGAAAGGAACAAAGGTGGAAATTGATGAGGAAGTAGCATATGGTTTTCCTTTTTGGGGAAAAGTTGACCCACATAAGGACAGAAGCATCCATGCTTTAAACAAAGTAGAATCCACCCTCTCAACTCAACACAAGGAAATGTGCATGATTGATTCAAATTCGGAGAAACATCGGACTACTTCCCATGCATGTCGAGAGGATTCCTTGAATGCAAACAATTGCTCCTTGGCTTTATCTGTCGCAATTCCATACGCTTTTGCTGGGCTTTCGGCTAACGCGTCGTGTGTGGCGTGGGACTGGCCTCCCCATGCTGGACAATTCTGGTGAAATTGGTTAGAAGTTTCCCCTCCAACAAGTAACAACTTCTTTTTCTTTTTCTGCGTTTTGTTTTCTTCCTTGTTTGATAGAATATCATCCTTTTCAAGTTAAATCTTGAACAGGCTCTTAATTGATTGAAGTTCATGTTTGATTAAATCTATGAAGAAGCGAAGTGTTGTTCCAAATCGTACTAGAATTTTTGATATTTTTGGCTCAGCCGAATGTGACACACCACTTTCTAACATAATTTCAAACTGAATGATGAAAGATCAATTCTTGTATTATTAATTTTTGTTTACATCAGTATTTTTCATATTTCATACACATGCATGGGCACCAATACTTGGCAACCACTTGAATAAAAAAAAGAACATTTGGAGAACAGTAATTGGCTGGTTCGGCCTTCATATATATGTATATATATATATATATATGCATGTAGTACATATTAAATGATTGACGTGACAGCACTTTTATTCTTTCCTATATAAACCCTTTCGTTTCTCCTTTCATCTCCCACCTCAGACGATCCCGTAAAATCCAGTCAGTTAGTTGATATATTGTCTTCCGTGTCTCCAGCAAAGTGTTTTTCTATTTCAACAAAATAATGGGCAACTGTGCCTCCCCTCTTTACACAAGGAAATCTGCTCTTAACTTCGACTTCTATCTCCAATCCACTGCCATTATTGTCCACTCTGATGGAAGGTCACAACAATTCAAGCAACCAATCAAGGCCTGTCATATACTCTCTCAGTACCCCGACTTCTTTCTTTGTAGCTCAGAATCCATGTACGTCAATTCTCACGTCCCTCGCCTGTCCGACTATGAAGAATTACAACTTGGTCAACTTTATTTTCTCATGCCACTCTCTAGATCCCAGGTGCTGCTTTCTCTGCAAGAATTATGTGCATTAGCCACCAAGGCAAGCGCAGCGCTAACTCAGGCCAACTCCAAATATTTGTCGGATAAAACTACGCCGTATTTGCATGGAAACGGTGCTAAGAGAGTGCCCAGCAGTCGGCGATTATGTAAAATTCCTAGCAAGTTTGACATGGTTGGCGTGATGGGGCAGCCAGCAAATTGATCGATGAAAACATTTTGGTTTGATCAACTTCTGGTTTGTAAAGGTGAAATGTAGGCGAGACTTGGTTCCGTTAGGTTCTGGTCTGTTTTAGCTTATCATCTAATTACAGAAATCACCAATAGGAACATAAAGTTGCAGAAACTTTATTGAAATCAAGGGCCAACGAGCCATTGAAAGCTTAGGAACCTTATCTTCAAGCTTTGGCACTTTGCACTTTTTGCAATTTTTATGATATTATAAATGTTCCCTTAGTTAAATTTAAATTTGACATTATTTTACTACCAATCATGATCACAGTAAAACATATGCGAACAATTCCACCCACATCTTACTGATTATCTTCCATTTCAAGCTGTTCTCTATCTTTCCAAGCTTTGAAATCAAAGCATTGCAGAGACTGGGAAGATTAGGCACACATGTCCTACTTTTTGGCTTGTGGAAGTACTTCATATATAATCTGCCAATGGGACAGGACGGGAGAACTCTGTCCGAATTTGGTCTAATGCATCTTCAAAATTATCCGAGTATCTCAGCTTGCAAATTCCTGATGCGTCTGCTATCATGGAAGGTTCATCCAACAAAAGATGGATCATGTTCTACGATATGATTTTGCTGAAGTTGGGTTTCTTGTCATGATGATGGATGCTACTGTGATCAGAGTAAAGATATTCAGTGACAACATGCCACAGCAGAATATTCTCATCATAAGCGATTTCGTTCAGCCTATATCATTCAAGATGACGCCAAATTCAGGAATACTATTCTGGAGCCATTTACCCTTACCTGAATGTATCTTGTCAGCATTTTTCAGAATCAACTGCCACTGGGATCTTATCTTCATTTCAGTGATAATGATGTAATCTTCATCAAGCAACTCTACGGAGAGGCAAAGTCCCCCTTCTTCATATCCCTTGAACCTCAGAAAATGGCAATAGTTTTTCAGGACATATCTGATGTTCCTGAAATTACGTATTCTCAGCCTACGACCTGAGACAGAACCTGACGACTTGCGGGATAGAATATAATTGTTGAATTTGCTCAAGAGTGGCCCTGCCCACAAGACTTTTAGAGTATTAATCGCCGTCCAGTCGGAGAAAATGGTCATGAAAAAGGCTATTATATCCAACACAACTGCACCAAACAACAAGGCGTAATTAAGTAAGTCGAATATCAAACATGTCAAAACCATGTTTCCTGACATAAAAGTAAAACATCACCAAGTCTGACACAGCCGAGCTGAATGATACTAGTCCGAAAAAATATCCCAACTTTGAGTGCACCACTACTGCCTTTCTAAACAGTAATCCATACATGAAGTTAAGCTCCGTCTCTATAACTTTCAATGCACCTTTTGCGTCTATGCTATAGAAGAATGCTCAACTTCTTGAATTTGAACTTGCGATCTTCTTGAATTGTTGGTACAAGGCATGAACTTCTTGCACTACCTCTACCACATTGAGCTTTCTTGTAGTTTTTGTTCGACGGAAGGAATCAGCCACATCGATTCGCTCGTATTCATGTGCTGGATTCATTGTTGCATTTGAAGCCCGAATCCAATCAGCACTGGCAACATATAAAGAACAAGTCCGCTCCAAGTATATGATGATGCCGTCAAGAAATACGAGCAAAAAAGGGTGTATCGCCTGTTTCCTGAGAAAAACCTGCAGAAAGAGGCTTGACAGAACGCAAGCACGAATATTCCCTTCATTCCATATCGTCTTCAAGACAAACAGGATCGGATCCGCCATGTCCGCCCTTCCTTACAGATGATATCCGGAATGGAAGCAACGAAAATTGTATTTAAACAATATTCCAAGTCAAATGCCTGGAATTATTATATATTTCCACAACTACAAGCTGTACCATTTGGAACAGCTTGTAAAGATGCTGCATTTGTTTCATTATTCTGCTCCTGTCCATTGCCATTCTCCTATTAATCAAAAAATCCCTCCATGAAAGACTTATACTATGGATCCATTAATTATATTTAATAATTATTAATTTTCAGTGATTAATATAATCACAATATCTTACAAAAAAACAATATCTGTTTCAATACAATTAGTTTATCTAGGATGCCATCGGTCAAATAAGAGTTAAATATTTTAATTTATTTTAATTACTTATCATATTTTAATAAAAAAATTGATAATAATATCCTATTTCACATACATTCACCACAAAAATGAAGGAAAATAGCGACGGTATTTTGCCGTCGCTAAAAGAGAAATAGCCGTCGCTATAAGATATAGCGACGGAAATTTCCGTCGCTAAACCATTTGACGCTAAAAAAATAACGACGGATTAGCGACGGACATTTTCCCTCGCTAAATCCGTCGCTATTTCGCTACGGAATTAGATACGGAAAATATCTGTAGCTAAATAGAGACGGAAAATTCCGTCGCAATTTCCGTAGCTAAATAGAAACGGATTTAGCAAGGGAAAATTTCCGTCGCAATTCCCGTAGCTAAATAGAGACGGAAATTGCGACGGACTATTCCGTTGCTATTTAGCTACAAAAATTGCGACAGAAATTTTCCCTCGCTAAATCCGTCGCTATTTCGTTACGAAAATTGCGATGGAATTTTCCGTCGCTAAATCCGTCGCTATTTAGCTACGGAAATTGCGACGGAATTTTCCGTCGCTAAATCCGTAGCTATTTCCGTAATTGATTTTAATTTAATTTTGCTATAATTTAATATTTTAATAGTTTTTAAAATATGAAAAAATTTTATATAATTATAATAAAATTTTATAAA
>CANYBF012244719.1:0-20017 GCA_948192965.1 Dalechampia spathulata
TCTGGAAACAATGCTTAAAACCTTCAGGAAACTGTATATGAAATGTGACAAGAAAGAGCTTCTCTGCAGGTTTGGATGGAAGAAGTGAAGGCTAATGTAGGTGTATATAAAGATGAAAATTTGAGTGTAGGTTGGAAAATAGAAACTGGGATTTCTTCCAAGTTCAACTTTCCTTTGCAACAATGTCATAAATCGACAATGGTTGATCTTGTTTGTTAATTATGGAAAATACTCTGTTGTAATTGATCATAGGAATTCGGTAGTTGACATATTTATTTTGATCATCTAGCCAAATCCAAGGAGATGTAGTTGGTGGGATGGATGCCATGGTTGCCATTAGTTATTAGTTACGAGTTTGTTTGGGACTACTGGTTTAAGTTTAAAAACAAAAAAGACTTCATAATAGTATGGAAACAAAGTTGGGTTTTTTGTTTTTTAATTTGATTATTGATTTTTAAAATTCTTGAGACGTTTTTGATCTCTTAAGATTGCTTTCGTTTCAATTTCAAAGTAATATGATATCCATAGACAGTGTCTCTTATGATTAATATTTCAGAGATATACCTATCTATCAATATTATGAGTTCAGTTCAATGTATCTAATAAGGGATCATGTGACGCTCATATGAAATGCTACCTTCATACATCAATCAACAATTTATTCGTATAAATTATTATATATAAAGAGTTAAGTGGGTACAACAAGTATATAACATAACACAAACATCATATTCATATAGAGAAGGTGTTAGGTTATGGAGTCTGATATTGTACTTGATGTATTATTAAAATGATGTAGTACATGTGGTTCAACCTCCGTGGTGAGGTTGCCAGGGGGTGTGGGGGGCGAGAGCCCCCCACCCGAAGGTAGGGTTCGGGGCGGAGACCCGAGCCAAATTTTATTTTTCACTGTACCTTTATAATTCTCTAATGTAATTGTACATACTCCTACGTTATTAATATAATTAGTCACATACCGCCGTGGAGGTTGACTTCGGTATTTACCACGAAAAAAAAAATTTTCTCTCTCCACGAACTTCCTCTCTTTCTCTCTTCCTCTCTTTCTCTCAATATCTGCACACAGATTGTTCCTTTCAGAAGGTACAAGAAGATCGTGACTTGGCACAATAATTAAATAGAATATCATTACTTTTTGATTGATCATTTCATTTATTGTATAGATTTAATCATAATGTTTTTTGTATAAGCAGGAGAAATCTACACAATAAACATACATAGGATACGTCTAGCATAATGACTAGCTTTTCATGATCAACCAGACTCGCTAGTCGTTCCTCATGAAGAGAATTAGAAGTATATTTATAAATTATAAAAAGAGATATTACAATGTTTCGTCTGTCATACTTCATTAAAATATTTAAACAAAATTAAAATATAAAAAGATTATTTTGCCCTCAAAGGTCTAAAAGCAATCTAAATATGATCTACGACTTGCCTGGTATCAAAGTGCTATCGAATTTTTGATAAAATATACATTCTATGTTACAAGATAATTAATATCTAGTATCTGCTAAAGCAACGAAATCCCTTGGTTGGTTTGCTAGGCGACATCTTCTTTAATTCTTCCCATGCATGGCGTAGTTGTAAATTCATGCAAGCCACGTTCATTAAATGGGAGACTCTCACCAACACAACATGTTTTGGCCAGAATTGCTAATTAGAATTAAGGCTTCTCATTTCATTTTTTCTTCTTCCATGTGAATTAATTATTGCCCATTAAGTTCCCAAACATCAGCATGGCCAAATGAGAATGCCCTCTTGGCCGCCTCAATCCCACAAAGTGTGCAAAGCTAACTAGCTTTCCTAACAATCTAAAATTCACCCTTTCTTCCCTGGTGTTAAATTATGATTATTCAATTCGATTATTAAATGATACATATAAACTAATACCTTGCTATCGTTATATATTTGAATGAGAATTTTTTTAAAATATCAAAAAATTAAAAAAATATCATAATTATAGAAAATATTAAAAAATAACATCCTTTAACGTTTAATATAAGTTTAACATAATTTTTTAAAAATTTTAATATAATTTTAATATAAATTTAACATGAAAAATCATTGTTTTTGTTATTTTTATAAAAACTTTAAAATTATTTAATATTATTAAAAATAATAAGTAAAATGTATAGGAAAAAAAAATTAGTGTCAAAAGAAAGAATTAGCAATTCTAATTAAATATTAAAAACTTATTAAAAGAAAATGGATTATAATTGTAAATTAGATACAATTATGATAATTTATTTATGATTTAACTAGTAATAGCAGTCAGAAATCATCGAACTCCATTGACACCATGTGGTAAATCTTGAATCGAAACAGCTATGCCAACTGATGAGTTATGCTACCAACTCTCACAAGGTATTGATCGACGCATGCATAGGATGAATATAATCAAGGGCTTGATCGGGAGGGCAGTGGAGAGCGGAATGGGATGGAAGGAATAGAAGTTGGGGCTGTTGGGGGAGAGAGGAACGGAGTGGTAGGAATAGAAGTTGGGGCTGTTGGGGGTGAGAGAAATGGGGTGGAAGGAATAGAAGTTGGGGCTGTTGGGGGTGAGAGGAACGAAGTGGAAGGAATAGAAGTCGGGGCTGTTGGGGGAAAGAGGAACGGAGTGGAAGGAATAGAAGTTGGGGCTGTTGGGGGAGAGAAGAACGGGGCGGAAGGAATAGAATTCGGGGCTGTTGGGGGAGAGAGGAAGGGGGTGGAAGGAATAGAAGTTGGGGCTGTCGGGGGAGAGAGGAATGGGGCGGAAGGAACAGAAGTTGGGGCTGTTGGGGAAGAGAGGAATGGGGGGGAAGGGACAGAAGTTGGGGCTGTTGGGGGAGAGAGGGATGGGGTGGAAGAAGTAGAAGCTGGGACTGTTGGGGTAGAAGGCATGCCTGGAAATGGAGGCCAAGTGAATCTTGGGAAATTTGGAATGGTGGGAAAGCTTGGAATTGTTGGGAAGTTTGGAAATGTTGTCCGGTGAAAATTCGTAGTAAATGGAAATGATGTTAATAGAACTGTAAGATTAGGAAAATTTGACAAAGGTGTCACCTGGAAAAGATGACGAGCCTCTAGCCCAACTTCCATGCCTGAAAATGACACTGCCATGACTAGAACTAAAAGGAAAAAGTTAAAATTTTCCATCTCGAAACAATGCTTAAAATCTTCAGGAAACTGTATGTGAAATGTGACAAGAAAGAGCTTCTCTGCAGGTTTGGATGGAAGAGGTGAAGACTAATGTGGTCTATATAAAGATGAAAATTTGAGTGTAGGTTGGAAAATAGAAAATGGGATTTCTTCCAAGTTCAACTTTCCTTTTGAAGACAACGTCATAAGTAGGCAATGGTTGATCTTGTTTGTTTGTCAGGAAAACTGTGTGAACTTGTCATGGAAAATACTTTGTTATAATTGATCATAGGAATTCAAGTTGTTGACCTATTTGTTTTGATCATCTAGCCAAATTCAAGGAGAAGTAGTTGGTGGGATGCTAGGAATGGATGCCATGGCTGCCATTAGTCGTTAGTTACGAGTTTGCTTGGGATTTACTGGTTCAAGTTAAAAACAAAAAGCCTTCAAAATAATATGGAAACAAAGTTGGGTTTTTTGTTTTTTAATTTGGTTGTTGATTTTTAAAATCTTGAGACTTTTTTTATCCCTTATGTTTGTTTTCATTTTAGTTTTTAAGTAATATGATATAATTACAATTAAAATTTCAAAGACATATTATCTATATATACTTTTTTTATTGATCATTTCATATACTACATAGATTTAATAGATTTAATTATCATGCTTTACATGTTAGCAAAAGAAATTTACACAACCAGACGGACATAGGATACGCCTAGCATGGTGACTACTAATCACTCCTCACGAAGAATATTAGAAATATATGTATAAATTGTAAAAAGAGGTTTTATAATATTCCGTTCATCATATTTCTAAAAAAACAATCTATACAGCTTACACGATAGCAAAATGCTATGGAATTTGTGATGAAATATACATTCTATTGATATCTACCATATCAACAAAGCATTTGCTAAAGCAGCCAAAATCCTTGGTTGGTTTGCCAGGCAACATCTTGTTTAATTCCTCACATGCATGTCTTAGTTGTAATTCATGCAAGCCAAGTTCATTAAATGGGAGACTCCAACCAACGCAGCATGCTTTGGCCAGAATTGCTAATTAGAATTAATGCTTCTCATTTCATTTTTTCTTCTTCCATGTGAATTAATCATTGCCCATTAAGTTCCCAAACATCAGCATGGCCAAATGAGAATGCCTTCTTGGCCGCCTCAACCCCACAAAGCGTGCAATGCTCACCAGCTTTCTTCGAAAGTCCGGCACCGACTTCACTTGTGAATGAGTTCTCTTTCCTAACAATCTAAAATACACCCTTCCTTTTTCGGGTTGAATTCTGATTATTCGATTCGAGCATTGAATGATTCGTATAAAATAAAGAAGAGAGTGGTAGCTTCCATGATTTTGTTTCCAAATTTTCAAGTTTTTTTATACCTGTTTAACAGATATACATTTGAATGAGAATTTTCAAAAATGTCAACAAAATAAAGCATATATCACAAATATAGAAAATCATAAAAATAGCGAATTTTTTAAAATATTTAGAAAATCACATCCTTTAAGGTTTAATATAAGTTTGACATAATTTTTTGAAAAATTTAATACATTTTTAATATAAATTTAACATGAAAATTATTATATTTGTTATTTTTATTAAAAATTTTAAAATTATTTATTATTATTAAAAAATAATAAGTAAAATTTGTTATTTTTATAATTACCTGTTGCTAATTAAATATAAAAAAACTTACTAGAAGAAAATGGATTATAATTGTAAATTAGATACAATTATGATAATTTCCATAGCAAGTTAGAATAATTATTTAATTTCAAAGTAAGAAAATTAACTAAATTAATAAAAATCGTGATCAACTTTTAAAAATAAAATAAAATAATTATTTTTATATTTTGATAATATTGTTAATTATTGTTGCAATAAAATACTTATAAATTAAAGCTTAATTGATTAAATATGTAAAATAAATTTTAATTTTAAATGTTATTAATGGAAATATAATTCCAAAATGTTATTAATCATATTAAATAATATATAATAATTTCATAAGCATAATATTTTTTTATTACCATTTTTTAATTAAATATCTAAACTTCTTACATCAAATCATATTTTTTTATGGTTTAAATATAAATTAAAATCAATTTTATCCTATTAAAAATCATTTACTATGAATATCATCAAAATATTAAAAAAAACTAATAAATTTATAAATAATTAATGATTTGATTATTAGAATTAATAATTTATATTTAATTATTAAAATTTTTAAATAAATTTTACCTATTAATTGAATTATCATTTAATGAAAATTTTGATAAATAGTAATTAATTATTGAGATGAATTATTCGAAAATATAAAATTTAGATTTCATTCCTCTTTTACATTAATTTTTTGGTTATTTGGATTTGTATATTTGATTTAGGAGATTAGGATTGTATTATTTCTGGTTTTGTTTAAATAATCATCATGTTAAAATCATTTTCATTAAAACACAAAATAACGAAACAATTCCCATCAACGGCTATGAAGCTTTATGCAAATATCCAACGGCTCTTGGTCTTTTTCACCATTCAAATCACCAACTTTTAACGGTCATAAGCCACTCGATTGCAATCCTTCCGATTCATTGCCAAATATAGCCGTTACCATCTCCCTCTTTTAATCAATTCAATTCCTTCAGAACCTCAAGAATTTCACACAATCTTCGTTTCTGACTGCCGTTTTGAAGAAATTATCACCGCCATCCATCACTAATTCGCTGTCTATGGCTACACCTACAAGCAGGAACTCTTCAGTTCTTGCCAAACCCACTAACCCAAGAAATTCAGATGTCATTACTTCGATGAGGAGGAGTTTTAGTGGCCACCCATTTGCCAAGCCTTCTATTATTGCTAACCAACGAGCTGGATTTAACCCTAATACTCCTGCTAATAGCCCTTCAGGTTTGTTTGTTTCTTTCTTCTCTTTTTTCCTTCAAGATTTGCTTCTTTTCTTGTAGTGATGGTGAAAATTTTGCTTCTATTATCAAGATTTGGGGTTGTTTTAATGATGAAAATTGCGAGAGAACAAATGAAAGAAGAGGAAGATTCCTTGACTGTTTGTTATTTGGGTTTTATATAGGAAGCAAACAAGTATGGTTAAACAGCACTTGTGGTTTTGAGTTGGGTAGTGTTTAATTAGCTGTTTGTTTTCAGGGAAAAAGAAAAGAAAAGAAAAACCAGCCCTGTTCATGTTTGTTTATTTGTTTGGTTATCAAGAAAATAGAGTAGGAGTAAATCATTAGGAATTGATGCAGAATCGGATTTCTTGCCTTGTTTATCCGTTTGTCGGTTCAATTTCCTGGAAGCAGACAGCTTTTATCATGATGTAAGCTACCGATTGATGTAGGCTAATGAATTTGATTTCCAGTTCTAATAAAGCATTTTGTTTCTGTAACTGTCAGATTACTCTCGAAGAAATTCCTTTGGAAGAGAAAACATGACTGGATCCTTGGGTGATTGTGAGGACAAAGAAAACGGTAGCTTGAAACGGGTAAAAGTTCAACCGCCAGCTTCTTTAAAGGGTGCCAAGAATTTCATGTCTTCAACAATTTCTGCAGCATCAAAAACAAGTCCATCTCCAAGAAAGAAGATCCTGACAGAGAAGAATGAGTCAGTTTGCTCTACTGTTTCATTTTCTGATGGCAGAAGCCATTTGAATGATGATCTCGATAACAAACCCGACAGATATGGTTTGCATTATAAGAAGGAAGTCTCATTTGATCCAACACTCACTTATTTGGAGGACCAGAAAGACTTGGATAGCAAAGATTGTTTGTCAAGTGCTGATTTGACATTTCTTGATGATGCTCCATCAGTGCCTCCTTATGATCCCAAGATTAATTACCTCTCACCAAGACCTCGGTTTCTTCATTATAAGCCTAACCCGCGAATCGAGCAGTACCTTCTCAAGGAAAGAGATGGCAAGCAGCTTGAAGAGATTTTTGCATCTGAATCTTCTGAAACTGAAGTTACCGACGAGGATATCAAGTCTGATGATTCACAGAAAGAATCTGAGTGTTCATCTTCAGGTGATGTGAGCAAAGAAGAAGAAGAAGAAGTAGAACAAGGAAAAGAAGAAGAGGAAGGAGAGTTTCCTATTGCAGAACCATATCCCATCAGGGCATTTCATGGGGCTGTTATAGCAAAACAAGTGTCAAAGCCAAACTTCTTTACAAGAACAAAGTTAACTGCTTTGCTTTTTGGCTTGGCTGTTGCTTGTTTATGGTCATCAGTCAGTAACTCACCAGTTATGGACCCTTCTGTACTTAATAACTTGAATTTCTCTGGTTTCTATGTCCCACCAGAGATCTCAGAATTTGTAAGAGGCAGTTTGGAAGGTCTAGCTCAGAAGTTTCAACAATGGTTTTACGAGTCTTTATCTTATATTCATAGTCTGATCATCAGCTTTAGAGGACGGCACAAATTGGGTCCACTGCAGTCTGCCAACTTGTCTTATTTGCTTGAGTATGATCTGGAAGATCATAACTTTCTTCAGGCTGCTCACTCTACTTTCAAGCATGAAAGCAATGAACTGGGGCCAAGATTGGAATCAAAGGTTGATCTCAAGCCATTGGAGGAACAGGAAACCCAACCAATTGATTTTGATGAGCAAATTGGGGAAGTTTCAGAAGATGAGTTAATGGAGGAAGAGGAGGACCAACCAATCAAAGCTGATGAGTCTATTGAAGAAGTTGTGGAAGATTCCGGTGAAGCAGATCAAGAGGTTAGAAAAGGAGATCACAACGAGCAAGAAACTTGTGAAGATCAAGAAGCAACCAGGGTGCTCGACTACTTTCAGGTCCCAGTGGCGGAATTTGATGTGACTCTGCAGGTTGAGTTGACAGAAAAAATAGTCGAAGCTGTTGATAACATCAGTGAGCTGCAAAGTAACATAGAATTTGTTATGGACCAGCAAGTTCTAATCCCACAGGTTGCAGAAATTCAGCCTGAAGGGTCCGACTGCGGGCATTCTTCCGCTGAAACTGCGTCCAGTTTAGCTGAGAACGTACTCGAAAAGTTAGACTCAGATTCTGAGGTGAAGAGTTCGCAAAGTGTAGAATCAGCAGACTTGCATAGAAACAAAAACCTGTTTTCTGCCCAGAAAATCATGGGAATTTCCTTGCTTGTATTGAGTCTACTTGCAGCTGTTGTTTTTATTCATAAGAAGAATCAAACTTCTGCCACGCAAAAAGTTACGACCATGTTGGATCAGGTGCCAATGGCTAAGAAATTTGATCGCATTTCTTTGTCAATGACCAAAAGGCACGCATTCCAGGAGAAGCAGCAACAACCTTCTTCAAGGAATTGTTGGACAGATGTCGAAACGATTGGAGGGCCCTGCTCATCAGAAATGAGCAGTTTCCAGCAGGGACAAAAAGGCATATCAAGTGAAGCCAGAAGCCAAGAAAGGAAGCCGAGAAAGAACACCAGGAGAGAATCCATGGCCTCATCAGATTGTTCTATGGGATCAGCTTCCTATGGAAGTTTCACCACATATGAGAAAATAACAACCAACAAGCATGTAAGCCTATCTATATATATAGTACGGTGTCCATTTTAAGCATAGAAATTAATTTATCCTGATACTGATTTTGTTGTTATGTTTCGAAGGGAAATGGAGAAGAAGAGCTGGTTACTCCTGTCAGACGGTCGAGCAGAATTAGAAACCAAGTCACTTCTCCGTGACATGAATGGAATGGATGAAGAAGAAGAACTCTTCTATTCAGTAGCTTAACATTGTTCTGAATCTCTTTCTGGTTATTAAAATTCTTTCCAGGGAGTACTGAATGCGGTTAGAACAAAACTATTCAGTAGTTCTGAATCTGACATTGATTATTCCGATTCTTTTAGACCAATACTGCAATAGTATTTAAGAAGTTGATGCTCATTGCCCTTATTACATTCGGTTGCTGATCAAAAGCCACTCGGACTATAATCCGTAATCTCAGTTCTAAGATACTATCGCTAAGCTTCCATGATTCAGCTCAGAACATGGCGTTTATTGAGCAAAGAAAAAAGTTGACATTGACTTTATGATTTTGAAAATCCCAACAATGGAAGATGCCTCCATAGCTTCTTGTGAATTTGCAGTTGACTCTTTGAGTTTTTTCTTTATCCTGTTCAAATCCTATCATTTCATAATTACTCAATAATGATTGATCAAGTTAATGTTTGACCAAAAGCATGGGGTATCAACATTTTAGCCACGGACATTTCTTGGTACCTCAGCATTTCGATGACGATGAAGAACAAGATATCAAATGCAAATTGTCATGGTTGCTTGTCTTGCAAGCATTTCCTCCATGATCAATGCCTGAACCTACCCCGTTTGCTGCGACACTCTCCTTCCTAGACTCATGTGGATCCTACTATTGTTATGCTTGTGGTGAACCTGGAAATTCCTTCAGCTTTAGCTGCGCTGAGTGCGAGATGATATGCATTCACATTGTACCAATCTGCCTAGCAAAGTTCGTATGGAACCCTCATGATCTTCGACCTTTGTAAGTTTCCAAACAATAGGGGCATGACTAGCACATGCGATATCTGTGATCTGTGATGAATCTCTGGATGTACAAGTGTGTTGATTGCGGCTTTGATTGTCACTTGGATTGTGTTTAGTTTGACGATCAACAGACGGGATTGAATCCGAACATGCAGGCGGAGATGGAGGAAGTGGGTGACCAGGATACAGGAAATGATTCATTGGAACCAATTAGGCAAGCAGCTAATCAGATGATGAAAGATCAGCTTGAGATGATGAGATTGCAAAGTCAATTGAATAAAAGAAATTGGATGACCAGAATGACAGCAAATGTTATGACTTGGGTTTAGTTTCAAATTGTTCATGGAATAAAAGAAATTCAGAATCTGAATCTAAGGAAGCAATGAACTGAGTGTTTTCTGATATATTTTTTCAGAATCCAAAGATTGAAACATGGTGAAGTCGCAGTTCCCAGATGTGATGATCATGCAAAGGAATGAATATGTGGTTTAATAAAACATTAAAAAAATGAAGAAACATTACAGTAGATTATCGCAACAGCAAAGGAAATGAACTTAATGCCCCAGAAGAGATGCAGAAGGAGGAAGAGTATAGGGAGAAAGAACATACAAGTGAAGATTATGAGTATTGAATTGATCAAATGAGCAGCACTGAAGGTATTGGAATGCTGATTTGCTTTTCCTCTGCAACCATTTCTCCATCTAACCATCATCTTCTCCGTTGAATAACTCATCATCGTAGAAGACAGGATGCACCCCACACTCGATCACTGCACCATAACAAAGTCCTTTCCCTGTTTCTTCAGCTAAGTATTCAGCAGAGAATGCAAAAACTAGTTTATCCGAAAGAGGTTTCTCTGGTTTGAAGTACTCACGCCAAAGAACAACATGTTTTGATTGGAGATTTGAGTAGTAGTTGTGGCTGTATATACTTGTGAGATTAACGTCACAACCAACTTTAAAATATACGATTGA
Organism: Dalechampia spathulata; assembly: GCA_948192965.1. Taxonomy (NCBI): domain Eukaryota; kingdom Viridiplantae; phylum Streptophyta; class Magnoliopsida; order Malpighiales; family Euphorbiaceae; genus Dalechampia; species Dalechampia spathulata. Next base: position 10,634 of record CANYBF012244719.1, read on the forward strand.
TCTGCAAAAGAGCTTTGGATCTAAAACTACATAAAAATAGAGAGCTCTAACATCCAACCACCGCTCGAATTGTGTTGATGACAAAGACACAGAAGATCCATTCATATTTTTATACTTCATCACTTGTGCCACCTCACTAGCTGGAGCACACAACTCAAGTCTGTCCCAATCCTGTAACGTGATAAACACAGAACAATGGTTTTATGATATTGTACTTGAAAACAGAGCTGGCCATGTCCGGTTAGACCCGGAATCACTCCAGCCACAAACAGGCCACGAGATGGGGGAATCAGAACTAGACCTTTTTGAAACAGGCTTATATAGTTCGTTTCCAGTTTTAAATTTTTAGAACCAAAACGCCAGTTCCTGAACTAGAACCGACAGTGTTGGAACTGTGGTAGGCCCTGCTTGCAACAACTTGGCTGATTTTAATAACAGTAATAGAAGTAGAAAACAGAGAAGATAAGGCATACCTTTGGCAAGGGCCTTTCCAGTACGTGGTCAATCATCATACAAACTTCGTCCTCTTCCAAATTTATGCAGTTGTCAAATCTGAAATTTGAAAGCTCTGGTTGTTCCTTGACAAACAGGGATGATCTGGATGTTGATTTCAGTAACGTGCAATGTCTTACATCTATGTGTGCTAGAGATGGAAGCTGTGGTAAACGAGTTATGCCACTTTTTCCTGCAAAAAGAAACTTAAGAGATGCCAAATTTTGCAAGTTCTCTGGCAATCGTGCTAGATTTACACATTTACTAATATCTAAATATCTAAGACATTTCAGATTGTGAATGCTGTCTGGAAGACTCTCTAGCCTTGAGCACCCGCTCAACTCCAAGTCAGAAAGTTGAAAGAACGAAAGCGCTTTCCCTATACTGATACGAGCATGATTTTGGTAATACGGAATCTGAGGCAGCTCTCTGATTCCTGAGCAATCCAAGAGTGACAGTCTCTTGAGACCTTCCAACTGAAGGCAGCTTGGTAATTTGCCAAGACTGGAACAATTGGATAGATCCAGTTCAGTAAGCTTACTTAAATAGTTGAGCGATGATGGTATTTCAACCAAACTACTGCAATCACGCAACTTCAAAACCTCAAGATTTCGGGCTCTAGACAAGTCTGGAATTTCAACTAGATCCTTTGACCAGCTGAGATCAATCAATTTCAAATGTTTAAGATCCTGAAAAAGGAGAAACGTATAAGATAAAAGAAGAAAAGGATTTCATCTAAACTTGCATGAATAGATATACATGTAATTTATAATGTATATTGAAATAAAATGAAGCCTACCTGAACATCTTTCCAGAGTCCTTTCAGTTTGCTGTTACACATGTGAAGTTCTACAAGATTCTCTGCACAGAAACTGCTTGGAAAAAATTTCAGAGGGCAACCGTCCCATTGAAGAAACCTAAGCTCACCAGACAGAAATTCAAGTTCTTTGGTGACATGCAGTTTATTCTTAATGTGGAGATGACCATGACTTCCATCATATAGTTTGAGAAATCTGAGATTGTCCATTTGCTCAAATGCTTCAGGCCTTATTTTCACATCTTTAATTTTGGACATGTCAAGCCATATGCCTCTAATAGCATCGGTTCCCTACAAACAATAAGCAAGTAAATTAGTATCAAATCCATACGGACAATAAAGTTTACTTCTCAAAAGCTGAAGTATCTGAAAATCTTTTTCATCAAGCACATAAATGCAAATGCCAAGTTCTTGCCTTGTTTCTTGTCAATACATGATATATATCTTCATGATGCCACAGCCTGCTGCGCCTGCCAAGTTGCTTTTCCTCGCATACAATATCCTTTCCCATTTGCTGTATTAAGTCATGCATTTGTAACCTGTTGGACTCTGATATAGACAACAGAGACTTGTCAACCAGACGGCTTATTCCAATTCTCGAACCAAGACCCAATATCCTTTGTGCGAAATCTTTGCTTTCCTGATTAAAAAAACAAGCAATATCCAGAAATATTTCCTTATCATTATTACATAGTCCATCATAACTTATTCTCAGTATTCTTTGAAGTTTTTCATCCGATTTATCTTGCAGTTCCTCCAATGCATCTTCCCACTCTTCAACATTTTTGCAGTATAAACTGGAACCCAAAATCTTAAGAGCTAAAGGAATGCCTTGTGCATATTCAACTGCCATACTTGAAAGCCGCCGAAATTCTGAATCTAGAGTGTTTTTCCTGAAAGCATGCAAACAAAAGAGATGGAGAGATTTAGCTCTATCTAATTCCTCAACTCTATAAATTTCTGCATTCACATTCTTTAGCAGTTGTTGATCTCTGCTAGTCATGATAATTCTACTTCCTGGACCATAATAATCACCATGTTTTCCGATCAAAAGTTGTACATGCTCCAAATCAGTTACATCATCAAGAATAATGAAAACTTTTTTCAGGGAAAGCCTTTTTCTATCAAAAGGTGTCTGCATACTAGTGTTTACATCTTTAGGCCCTAATACTTCAGAAAGAATTTCACTCCTTAAACAATCCAGGGTGCTCTTTTCTAACCTTTCTCTTACATTTTCAACAAAGCATTGACTATCAAATCTATCACAAATCTGATCAAATACTTTCTTAGCAATGGTGGTTTTGCCGATACCGCCCATCCCCCAAATTCCAACAATGCGCCTGTCTAGTGATTGTAGACATAACAGTGATATAACATTGTCGACAGGTAAGTCAATTCCAACCAAACCCTCATCATGCAAACTACTCGGAAACACATTTTTCAGTTTCTTCGAAATGTGATCAATAATTTCCTCAATTAGCTTAGACTCAGGCCTGTTCAAGTTGAAAAAAGAGAAGGCAAGATGAGCAACAATAAAACAGCTTAGGAAACTGATTATAGAAGAACTCATCAATGATAACTGATTGTATGATAACTCAACGTACATGATATATATTCTTCAAAAAAAAAAAACAAAAAGGGAAAAATCAAACTCACTTGGTTTCATGGGAAACCAGACCTGCCATTACTGATGTTTCTTGCAAAGCATGGCACCAAGTTTCCACTTTACATAAAGAATCCTTGAAATCTTGTTTATGCTTAGATATTGCTTCCCCAAAACTTCCTGTCAGTTCCTGAACATGGGTCGTATCTACTTTGTAAAAAACAGGTAACAGTATCTGCCCCATGGATTTCCTGCAATATCTTAACCAATTCATCTAAACACCAAGGAGAAAAGGCATAATTTTCAGAGAAAATGACTAGAGAAAGACAGGAGGTTTCAATCGTTTCTAATAGGGATGATGAGATATCTTCTCCTCTTTCAAGATCTTCATCAACAAATGTAACAATACAGCTTTCAATTAAAGCTTTATGGAGATGGCTGAGGAAACCATTGCGGATATCTGCACCTCTAAAGCTAATGAACACGTCATACTTGGTGCCATGATCAAGAGAGAAGGAGGAGGAGGAGGAAGAAGCCATGAAACAAGAATAAAATAATGTTTGCAAAAAAGGGTCTCTGCAACAAATCTTAATAGAGCGTAACTAGAAGAAACGACAAAATCAAAGTCAAGGCAACATGAAAAAGTAAAGCTGAGAAAAATTTATTATAAACACAACGGAAAGTACAAGGAAATTACGAAAATTTGAACATATCTGAATTCAAATTATTACCGTTTGAATGACTTGAAATTGGGGTGAACATTCCCTATGGAAAAACCAAACACCGAAAGTAATGGCTTCTCTTTTCATATTGAAACCAGAGCTTGGTTCTCCCTTTCCAGTCAGATCTGCTCAAGTACCCAGTTGCAAGAAAAACCATTTAGTAAGAGAAAATGAAGGCTTATTAATAGAAAGAACTACATTGTGGATAATCTGCAATAGAATCGACGAGAAGTCAACGAGCTAGGTTGACGAGAACAATTTTAAGATTTTTATTCTTTGTGCCATAACATGAAATATTCCCAAAACAATGTCCAAGTTGATTATGGATTGAGTTTTTATTGATTTCAGATTGAATTGGTTACAATTCAATAATTGAGTTTGGGATTAGGTTTTATTTTATTACTTGGATGAATTAGGAGGTGAATTGATCGGAAAAAATAGCTTATATAAGCTTTCTGATGACCCTTTCATACGTTGGTCCAAGGCAGCCGGAACAACCACCCCTTGCCCCAGTCATCCTCCACTCCTGATTATGTACATGGATCCGGTTGGTTCCATAACCGAACAGACAGATACATACCCTTAATAAATTCATCAGGCAATGCCATGTAATACTAGATACCAGTAGATATCATATTGTCTCCTGATTAAATTTTAACATAAAATGAGTTTGCGTAAGCATGTCAGAAGCAAGAAAGCTTCGGAATTATAGCATTACGTACTCAAAACAAAAAAAAACGCAACAGACAACATACAGCAATAGGAAAATAGCACGCATCATTCATATAAGACATTCTGGTCCCACGGGTGTGAGATTGGAAGCTCCGACTTAGTATTCACCATCATCTTCATCGTCACCTTCACCTGATTCAGCACCAACTTCTTCATAATCCTTTTCCAGAGCAGCAAGATCCTCACGAGCCTCGGAGAATTCTCCTTCCTCCATGCCCTCACCCACATACCAATGGACAAAAGCGCGCTTGGCGTACATAAGATCAAACTTGTGATCGATACGGGAGAAAACCTCAGCAACACTGGTGGAGTTGGAGATCATGCAAACAGCCCGCTGCACCTTGGCAAGGTCTCCACCGGGGACAACAGTAGGTGGCTGGTAATTGATACCACACTTGAACCCAGTTGGGCACCAGTCAACAAACTGAATGGTCCGCTTGGTTTTGATGGTAGCAACGGCGGCATTGACATCCTTAGGCACAACATCACCACGGTACATCAAACAGCAAGCCATGTACTTGCCATGGCGAGGATCACACTTGGCCATCATGGAGGATGGCTCGAAAGCGCTGTTGGTGATTTCGGCCACTGAGAGCTGTTCATGGTAAGCTTTCTCAGCAGAGATGACTGGTGCATAAGACGAAAGCATAAAATGGATTCTTGGGTAAGGGACCAAGTTGGTCTGGAATTCAGTCACGTCAACGTTCAAGGCCCCATCAAACCTCAAAGAAGCAGTCAAGGATGAAATCACCTGGAAAATTCAACCAACAAACTGTTTAAAAGGCAATCCTATATAATTACCGAACAATGAATGGAAATCCAAAAAATTTCTGACCTGAGAGACAAGCCTGTTAAGGTTGGTGTAGGTGGGACGTTCAATATCAAGAGAACGCCTGCAGATATCATAGATAGCTTCGTTGTCAAGGAGGACAGCCACATCAGTGTGTTCCAAAAGGGAGTGAGTTGAAAGCACACTGTTGTAAGGCTCAACAACAGAGGTAGAAACCTGAGGGGATGGGTAAACGGTGAAACCAAGCTTGGATTTCTTTCCATAATCGACAGATAGACGCTCTAAGAGAAGGGAACCAAGACCAGATCCGGTGCCTCCACCAACAGCATTAAACACAAGGAACCCTTGAAGGCCAGTACAGTTATCAGCCAGCTTCCTAATTCTGTCCAAGCAAAGATCAACAATCTCCTTGCCAACTGAAACAAAACGAACACAATCAGGATTCCATTCATTTTCAATCACACTCGGTATATTGCTTGTTACAAAGAAACAAGTCAAGAATCAAAGCAAAAGGAATAATGTTATGAACATTACTGGTATAATGGCCACGGGCAAAGTTGTTGGCAGCATCTTCTTTGCCGCTGATAAGCTGTTCAGGGTGGAAAAGCTGGCGATATGTCCCAGTTCTGACTTCATCAATAACAGTAGGCTCTAGATCCACAAACACAGCGCGAGGAACGTGCTTTCCTGCACCAGTTTCACTGAAAAAGGTGTTGAAAGCATCGTCTCCTCCGCCTACAGTTTTGTCACTCGGCATCTGACCATCAGGCTATACAAACAAAACAAACAACGTATAAAAAAAGTCTCAAAAACCAAACTGAATACAGAGAAAGAACGCATCGATCAACAAATAAACCAATTACAATAACAAAAAATACATCTAACCATATAAAGCAACGATCCATAACACTTAGATCTACGATCCTTCAAAGAAGCGTAAAAAATCGTAGATCTGAACGAAAACTAAACGACATAGATCAAAAAACGCCATTATATACCTGAATGCCATGTTCGAGGCAGTAGAGTTCCCAACAGGCATTTCCGACCTGGATACCGGCTTGACCGATGTGAATTGAAATGCACTCTCTCATTTTTGAAATTTTTGAAAAAAATTAAATTCTCCAAATTCAAAAAATGAAGAAGAAAAAAGGAGAGAATCGCGAAAGAGAAAGCTTTGAATCGAAAGCGTTTATGAAGACGCCTTCTTCAATATTGAAAATCTCAGAGATGGGGGAGATGAGATGGAGAAGAAGAAAGAAGCAGTATTTATGGTTAGAGAAGAAAGAAGGGAAGGGATTGTCTGGTGCATACCAACTCTGGTTAGGTTAAATTTGGCCAGTAGAGATGACGTGTTCTACTCTTATTGGATTCACGAGTTAACCGTGGTTATTTTTGAAATTTTTTAAAAATTAATTTTGCCGCTTGCGGCCAGCTATAATAGTTAAAAGAAAGGCCTCCTCCAACCCCCGAAATTGGATGATTGGTAATGGAGATAGTGCTGTCCATCCATTGGATTGGCTTTTTTTTTTAGTAATTTAAATAAAAATAATAGTAATAAATAACTATATGAATTGAATTAATTTTTTTATTTAAGTAAAATTGTTGAAATTGTTAAATTTTAATAATAATAAAAATTATTTTATAAATAATATCTATTTTTATTTTGTTTAATTAATGAATTCAATTTAATAAATAAATGGAGCTTGAATTTGATAAAATTTGAGGATTTAAATTTTATATTTTTATAATTATATAAATATGAAAATATATATTTAAATTTAATTAATATTAAATTTGCAGGAATTTTGAAAATGACAAAATTAAAAAAATTTTCAAAAAAATCATTTCTAAAACAATTATAAAACAATGGATTTTCAAAATTATTTATAAAATTAAACACTTTCCGATATTTAACATAAATCTATATAAATGTGTGTATATAGATATATATATAGAAAGTGGGGATATATAAAGAAAAATTCACTTAGCATATCACTATATTTAATAATTAATTGAAAATTAAAAAATCAAAATTTATAATTTCCTAATCAAATTTGTTTATTTTATCTTTTTAAAATTTTTTACTTTACAAAATAAAATTTATAAAAATATAAGTTAAATTAAAAATTCTAATTTTATCTCATAATGATATTTATTATCTATCATAGTTTAAATTTTTTATATGCTTACATATGAAAAACATGTAATTGAATTTAAATAATCACTTTTTATTAAAAATTAATAATTATTTTAATATTATAATTTATTCATTTTTAATATATAAATAAAATAAATGATAATAAAAAACTAATTTTATAACTGTTATTATGTTTTCAAATAAATTTAAATTTAAATTCTTAAATTTATGAATAAATAGGAAAAAATTCAAAAAATCATATCATTATTATTATAAATTATTTAAAAATCAAATTTTCATTTTGTATTCATACATCAAACTTCTATATATTAATATGATGTAATTATAAGCAATACGTTTATCATTATTTTAATTTATATCAATAATTATAATAAAATATTATTGTTTATAAAGTTGTTTATCACTATGGATTTTAGCAAAATTCTTGAAGTTTATAATTATCACTGTTATTAAATATTTAAAGATAAATACTTTTATAATTATAATCATTTAAACATTTTCTCAAAATACTGGTATTTTTAATATTTAAATATTAGATTTGATAATTTAAACTTCACCTTTAATAATTTATCAAATATCAATATTATCACTAGTGAAGCATTCTTCCTTTTTTTTTTACTCTAAGATTGACAATTGATTTCATTGAATAATAATGGAAGTTTGATATAAAATTTACTATCTATAGAATATATTGTTGGTTATCTTCATTTTAAGAATGTTAATTCTTCAAATTTAGAGTTTAAGTTTTGATACCGATTAAAATTCTTAAGTAATATAATAACAATACTAATATAATCAAAAAAATGGAATGGGAATTAAAAATGAAGCACAATAAATTTATAGTAATTCGACCAATAAATATTTACATTCATTTATCTAAACAATTACTTAGATTGTCAGTAATAAAGATTACAATCATATAATCATAATTTTACATTTAACATAAATATTTTTCGAAAGACTTATATTAAACCATTGTAATTATGTTTTTTCAATGCTCACACAAAAATCTCACTTAATTTTAATCTCTTATTATCTCTCAAAACATGACTTATGAGAAAAAATAGATATTGAAAGTCCAAATATCATTTAAAAGAGATTTATAACACTAAAAATACAATAAATACATACAAATTGAACCATTAATAAGGTTAAATAAGAAATATAAATAATTGATAATTAAATATTATATTCTTAAATTCAATAAAATTAATTTACATCAATATAAAGTTATCATAGCTCAAATATCTGTTAGAAATGTATTTATAACTACATATGATCATATATGTATCAGGTACTATGGTACACAAGCCCAAACCCAATTGGGCAATAAAAATCATATGATTGTATGCTATAGTGGTATTGGCATGCCATTGCCTTTTACTGAACTTACAAACTTAGGCACAAATGATACAAAGATACAGGTGACAATATGACACCATATTCTATTACTTAAAAATTCATAATTTTGCAGTCATGTACATCCAAACCCCAACCAATATTCAAATTTAACATTAAAAATACTTTAATCATGATTTGTTAATATCAAAATTAATATCAAATACTCTTAAGGTCTAATATTATAATAAAATTTATTAAAATTAAAATTATATATTCTAATTAAATTTTAAATGATATATAATATTTTATAATAATTAAAAATATTGAAAAACTTATAAAAAATCATATAATAAACCCTAGTATATTTTTATAAAAGTAAATTGTTTTTGTATTCATAATTTTTTATGTATTTATAAATATAGGGTCCATTTTATTATTCTAATATATTTAATATTTAAAAATATGAATATATTATATATAAATTAATTATTAATTATTAACTATAACCTAGATGTAAAATGCAATAAATAGCTTGACTAATATACTAAAAGGGGAAGAGAGGGTAATAAAAATTTATGTTTTTTCATTCTTTTTAAATTTATTTTATTTAATGATTTTAATTTATATTTATAACTAATTTTAATTTAAAAATTATATTCAAAATGAATTATAAATAATAATTTTTATTATGTAATGTTAATTTAAGAATTATATTTTAAAATTAAATAT
>CANYBF012244840.1:0-29122 GCA_948192965.1 Dalechampia spathulata
ATTTAAATCAATATGTAATTTATGGAGTATAATATTTTATACTTTTTAAAGAACATGATAATAATTTCTACAATTTTATAAGTGAAGATAATAATATTAATAAATTTTAATTACTTTCTTAAAAAATGAATAATAAACCTCGCTATGGAATTAGCGACGGAAAATTTATCCGTAGCTAAATCGCGACAAAAATAGCGACGAAAACACTTCCATAGCTAAATCGCGATAAGAATAGTGACGGAACTACTTCTGTAGCTAAATCGCTACGGAATTCGCTACAAATAATATAATCCGTGGCTATTACATATTTTTCATTGCTAATCCATCGTAAATCCGTCGCTATTTAGCGATGGACCTATTCCGTAGCTATTTTCCGAAGCAATCTCGCTACCTTCTTGTAGTGGGTATATTGGAAACTTTTGAATCTATTTTGAGGGTGAATACAAGTTGATTGACTCCAACACGATGTTCTTGCTAAGATAGGAAGTATTCCATAAATAGATATTTGAGTTGAGTCTAAAATTTGATTAAAGATAGATATAGGTTAGATGAAGTAAATATGTATATTTATGTAAATGCACTTAATACTTTTGAGTACGCAATAAAATAAGAAAAAAACAACAATTTCTTTAGTTTATGTTATTTAAACATGATTAAAAAGGGATCTGATGTGTATTTATCATCTCTTGAATGATGTTCCAGATCTTGTATTATGGGAACATGGTCATTCCTATGTATATGATTTGTATATGTTGTGTAAGTGTTTCTTTTTTGAATGAAAATGTTGTTAATAGGGCTCATTATAGTATGAAGAGTTTACTTGGTTAATGGTCATGATGTATACACAAGAATCTTGAAAGTTTAAGAGGAGAGCATGGGACATATTTAATATGTAATTATCCATATAATATAATATAAAATAATATAATTAATTTATAAAAATAAAAATAAAATTACATAATGTTTTTTTAAAATTAATAAAATAAACATGATATTACTCATTTAACTTATAAAAGGTATTTAAATCAAATGAGAAGGTTAATACATATGAAATGATTTTTAATATTTGAATAATAAATTAATATGAAATCTAACAATAGAAACATCCCTTAATTTTAAGTAGAAATACGAAATCGGTACAATGACAGCAGATTTGGATTCATAGGTGGTGCTCAAGTTTTAGTGTAACGAGGTAAAATTCTTTAATTAATTTTTAGAATTATCTGAAACTTGGAAGTCAATGATGGTGTTTCTTGCAATTCCGATCTGATTCCTATCTGGGTTTTGTTTATTTATTCATTTATTTTCATTTTTCAGTTCCTTTTTGGTATTTTAGGTTTTGAATTAGCCTCTGCATACTTCTTGTATACACTTTTGCTTTCAGTTTCAAATTGTGAATGTATGATCATGGATTTTCGTGTTAAGTGTATGAATCTTCTTCAACCATTAAGTTGTCATCCCATTTTCACCCAGTTTAATGTGTTCTCAATGGATTACATATAGAACAATTGCTTTTGTATTTTGTGCATTGATTGCGTTATGAATTATGATCTCTTACAGCTAAATAGCATTGGTTGCGCTTTAAAATTTCTTTGAGGAACCATTGATTTTGGAACAAATCATGATTAATTTGTTTATGTTGCATCAGTTGTTGTAGCATCATGTTCTACTTTAACACATTGTTGTTTAGAATTTGTACTAATCGCATGTTGATATAATTTGGAAGAAGTTATTACATAACTGAAAATCTCCAGTTTGAGCTCTGGAAATGAAATTCAAAAGGTTCATTTCTTATACTGATCCTTAGTACTTGCGAACCAGATCATCAGAACCTACAAAAAAATGAATTGTAGAATAAATGAACGTATAAGGATACATGATTGTTCATTTGGGCTAGAGGTCAGGTTCAAACTGGTGTCTCTCATGAGATGAGTTGGTTTATCATTATTTATAAAAACTATCATATTTACAATTTCAAAATCATCATACGATGGATTGAGGGGAAGTGTTAAGACTGACATGCATCAAGATAAATGCAGATATGCATAACTTTAACATTTGAATAACAATCATTAACCTTTCAGTTCACTCAACTCCCGTCTCAGCTTCGTGGTCATTCGGAAGTTCTGATATTGTATTTTTATCAAACCAAAGTTTTCATCATTTAACCTTGAGCTTAACACACAGCAAGTTATGCTACTTTTGGAGATTTATATGACAACCATAGTAATGAAAATTGAAAAAATGAAGTTGGTCAGATCTGCTTCTTCTTCTTCCCTTTTTTATCAAGCTGATGCTTCAGTTGGATTGATGTCCAAGGATTTGTGCGAGATGATGTTTCCATGGTCATTAATTTGCTTGTTGTTCGCCTATTGCAGGTTGCTTGAACATTCTTCGAATGGAAGATAGCATGGAAGTCGACAGCAAGCGTAGGAAAATGGATTTTTGTTTACAGTGGAGCAAGTGGCAGCTGCTGGACTCCATTCTCCCTACAGGTGGATTTGCACATTCTTTTGGTCTTGAGGCAGCTATTCAAGCACGCATGATTTCAGGCCCTGAAGATTTCAAGACGCAGGTTATTCATATTCTGGAGAACACAGGGAGTTTACTTCTTCCTTTTGTATACTCTGCAACAATCTCCCCTGATTTAGATACCTTGCAAAAGCTTGACAGAAGACTAGATGCTACTTTAACAAATGAAGTAAGTCGAAAGGCATCGATTGCACAAGGATCAGCTCTCATGAGAGTAGCTGCTGCGGTGTTTAACGAAATCCCTTCTCTCAAAACTATGAGAGATGCATGTATGAGTTCTGAACATGGTGCCTCCTTCCACCATGCTCCTGTCTTTGGTGTTGTTTGTGGACTTCTTGGAATGGATAGTGAAACTTGTCAAAGAGCATACTTGTTTATAACAATGAGAGACGCCATTTCGGCCGCGACAAGGCTGAATTTGGTGGGACCACTTGGTGCGGCCGTGCTGCAGCATCAGATATCTGCTGTTGCTGAAACTATATTAAATAAGTGGATGGATCATACTGTAGAGGAAGCTTGCCAGACTGCACCATTACTTGATACTTTGCAGGGTTGCCATAGCTACTTGTTTTCCAGATTGTTTTGCTCTTGATAATTCCTGTGGTAAATGTCTCAATCTTCTTCATAATACTCGCAAAATATCTTACTTTATAAGATGGATAAATTCATATATTTATTTTTTTAAAAAAAACTTAATAATGTCAATATATTGATATTGTAAAAAGTATGAAAAATGGTCTATTTAATCTCTCATGATACATTATAATTTAAAATTAATCCTGATATTTTAATACAATGAATATTATAGTTTATCAAAGATTTAAAAAAACCCATATGCTTTTAAAATTAAATTTTAATATATTTTTCTACATATTTCTGAGAAATCAACAAAATCTGCCCACAGTAATATCAAATAAGTGATTGGATTATTTTCTATTTTTCATCATATTAAAATTTAATATGAAAATATTCTTCGAAAATAAAAAATAAAAAGTGGGAAAAGAGTTCGGTGGTTAGCAGTTCTGTTCTGTCTCTCCGGCATTTGCTCTTCAATTGCCATCTCTTCTACTGATTCTTTTTTTCCTCTTTGATTTTTTGGAGTCTTCTTCAGTACTTGTTCTTATTCTTTCATTAATCTCTTCAAAATCATCTCTTCTTTGCCATTTCTTTCAAAATCATCACTTTTTTTTCTGTATTTTTTCCCCTCTTTTTTTCGTTCTTTTCTTTTTTGGTGCAGCTTTTATGGCTGACATTGTAACAACCCTTTTAAGTCTACTTCTAAATGGTGCAACTTCATGAAATGAGTTTTATTTTGGTAGATCTGGGTGCTGTTCTTATTTTCATGTTTTTAGACTGGTTATTTTGTCTCCACCAGCTGCAATTCAGCTCATCAGCTACAATTATTCACTAAATTTAGGGTTTTTTGGTATTACGTCTTAATTTCTACCTCACATTTGTATGTTAGTGTATTTGGAAAAGAAGGGTCAGAATCTTTTTGTTTCCATTTCATTTTTCTCAATCTGGGTATCATCGATGACTAATTTATCTATTTAATATTTTTTGGATTTTGTATTTAAATTCCCTTTGTTTTGCTTCTTTACTGTCTCATTTTTGTTTGGTGGCATTTTAGTACTAAATCATAAGCTTGTTTTAGTGTGTGAGGCAACTCGAGCATGCTTCATCATTGCTCCGGTGAATTCCGCAATTTTTACAAGATTTTATACTGATCAGGTAAAGAATTCTACCCAGATCCTTTAAAAGTCTGATTTTGGTTAGTTGTTATTGATTTGGTTATTTGTGCTTGATAAAAAGAAAGGAACTGGAATGAAACGAACCCGTCAATGAACTTAATCTAGATAGTTTTGCCATTGAATTAATCCATTAAAACTAAACTAGCAATTTTGAACATAAGGTGTTTATATGGCAGGTCATTGCAGTTTTCATGTCTCACTTGTGCCCTGAATTTTATGAAAGACTTGTGAGTTTTAATAACTCAGATTGAACAGCATGATTTTGACCTATCATCTGTTCAGTTTAGCCGATTTAATGTTCAGTTGATTCTTTTATCCATATGTTTAGGTTGAATAATGAACTAGAATGGCTGTTTAGGTTGAATTTTAACTCGAAATGGTGGATGTTTTGTCTTGATAGACGGATGTTTCAACTGTTTTTCACTTTGGAATGTATGTTTAACTGTTTTTCACTTTCCAGCGTGCTGCGTGTTATGTCATATGCATATGGTTCAGCCTTATTTTTGTGGTTTTGGCTTCTGGGTTTTGTTGAGCTTAGTCATGATTGCCGAGTAAAATACAAATGTCCTTTTTTGGAACTCTGCATTCCTTTATCCATGGTATTTACGTATTATGATTAGAATGAACTGCTTTACCTATCAGTTATCTCGATTTTCACCTTTTATGACAAATGAAGAGGATGATAAATGGAGGTGAGTGTAATAAAAGGTCTAAATGCACCGTTAAAGAAGCTACGAATGTTCTGTTGAAGAAAGGTCCCTGGACTGCTGCAGAAGATGCAATTTTGATGGACTATATAGCTAAACATGGAGAAGGAAACTGGAACGCTGTCCAGAAGCACTCTGGCCTATCCAGATGTGGGAAAAGCTGCCGCTTGAGGTGGACGAATCACCTTAGATCAGATTTAAAGAAAGGTGCATTTGCTCCAGAGGAAGAACAGCGTGTTATCGAACTCCATGCTAAGATGGGAAACAAATGGGCGCGGATGGCTGCTGAGGTTGTTAGCTTTGTTCCTGATGTTTTAGATTTTTCTTTATTAGATATATGATGAGCTGCCTTAATCTTTTCCTACTTCCATCAGATAAAATGAAATTTCTTTTTCTCATCTGCAGTTACCAGGGCGCACTGATAATGAAATTAAGAATTATTGGAATACGAGAATAAAGAGATTGCAACGGGCTGGTTTACCAATTTATCCTCCTGAAATCTGTTTGCAAATGCATGATGGAAGCCATGAAAGTCAAAAGAAAGGTACAGCAAAAAGCTCGGAAATGCAGAACTCTGATCTAATTCAGACCGACAATTTTGAGATTCCAGAAGTAGAGTTTGAGAATTTAGTACTCAAACATGATCCTCTATCTTACTCGCCAAATATTGTTGACATTCCTACAAGAAGCATTCTGAAACAAGATTTACATCCCACCACTAGTAATAGCCATGTATTCCCAACTCCTTACCCTGCCAAACGCCTTCAGGAGTCAGATCCCATATTCCCTGGTCTTGTTGGTGATGTTGATAATCCCTCGGTATTCATTCAATCAACAGATTTTTCTTCAGAGAAGATCTCGAAATCCTTTGATTTATCTTCCACATATGCTTCACACTGCAACTACCATGGCCAGAAGCCACTAGCTCTTCTTCCCGACAGTCATGCCTTCTTACATGACGATTCTTCTTGTTCTGAGCCCTTTTGTGGGGCTGTGAAGTTCGAGCTCCCTTCATTCCAATATCCAGAAACTCGGCAAGATAGTTGGGGAATACTCGCTTCCCCACTTCCTTCACTCGAGTCTGCTGACACCTTGATTCAGTCTCCAACCGAGCTAACCCAGTCAGATTGTTTCATACCACAAAGTAATGATATGCTTGAAGCAGTAATCAGTGGATCACCATCCCTGAAAATCTCACAGAAATGTTCAGATCAACAACTTTCAGCCACTTCCATTGCAACTAATGACGTAGAGGACTGTCCTATTGCAACAGAATGGGATGTACATGGTGACCCGAACTCTCCTTTAGGCCATTCTGCGACATCATTTTTTGGTGCTTCTCCAATTGGTAGAAGCTCATCAGATGAACCAGGTGAGTCAACTTCTCAAGGCCTGCGATTTTCTCCCATTAGTGAGGTGATGTAATTCGTACTGCAAAAACTTTATGGGAATTGTGTGTTTTGTTGCATTACATTTACATGTGTTCGTGATGTAGTAATTGATCTTAAGCCTGAAACAGACGATCAGATTTTAATTGAAGAGAGAAAAGCTCTTCATGGCATCGGCTGCACAGGGCCAGATGTTTTACTTGACTCGGGCTGGTTCATGAGTGGTGGTGGGCATTTTGAGGGGATGTACTTTCACAGTGAAGATTTACAGGTGCCGGTTATTGATGATATCAACTTTGAATGACAGAAGATGGAATCCTAAGGCATTCGATATGGAGATGGAACGTGAGGTTATTGTATATTTGATAGCTGTGGAGACCATGGACTAGAAAGACAACGAATGAAAACAATCTCCTTTACCTTCCTGATCTTTTTTTTTTTTCTTTGTTCTTTATTCTGTTATTGCTTCTTTCAAAATCTTGTGAACCATGTCAGGCATGATCTGTATTCTTGGTCATTTTCCTGCAAGTTCTTTTTATGACCATCCTCAGCTTGGGATGATTTAGACATTGCTGTGCTCTCATTGTGTATAATCAATCTTTACTCTCAGTTCAGAATTAGATTACTCTTGGTATCCTATTTAGATAAATGTCAGAATTATTAAAATTTCAACAGGAACTCTACAGACAACTCTCGATTTTGCTTTATCCTAATGTTCACTAAATATTTGATTCATGGAGGTGAAATTAACAAGAACATTAATAAATGTAATAAAAATGCTTGCATTTCATCTATAATGAACTTGAACGTTGATTTTATGAGATAAATATCTGATATTTAAAATTGCAACAGCCTCCCTCCATGACATCTTATATGTGTGTGTATGTATGCTCCCATTTTCTTATCACCAATAGCAGAATGGTACCAATTAACTTAACACGATTACCATATAAAATAAGCGATCATCTTCCAAACTCTCACAAATATAGAAAAATAGAGCACATGAAAAATGTTGAAAAAAGGAAAGGGATAAAAAAGATGATGAAAAACCAAAAAAGGACTTGAAGATGCCACAGTGGCTACTCTAGAATAGCTAAGATATGAGCATTGTACTTTAAATTTTGTTGAAGGCAACAATGTCGCAGCTCTGGACGTATTCGTTGATGGGTTCGACTGTCAGATGCTCCTCGATGAGTGTATCAACTGATACAAGGTCATCCACGATGGTGAGCATGATCACCAATTTCCTGATTCCATATCCAACTGGAACCAGTTTTGCTGTACCGTAGAAGCATTTTTGTTAGATTTTTCTGAACCATATAGGAACATTAGAACAAGAAACTATGCATGGTAAATCATATCAATTCAAATCATACATGCTCCCCACAAGAGACCAGGCATCTCAACACTCCGAACTGCCTCTTCCAACTTCTTCATGTCTGTCTCATCATCCCAAGGTTTGATATCCATGAGAACAGAGGATTTCCCGCCTACAAGTTGATCGAAGGTCAAACCAACCATGATATACAATGAGTTGTGATCTTAAACTATAAAAGTTCTGAATCAGATTGGTTTAGACCAAATGGGACAAAACAACCTTCCTTGGAAAAAATTTTATTAGTAATATGAGCATTTGCTACAATCTACTATATTGACACAAGTGAAAGATACAAAAATAGCTAATTACTATGTCACAGAAGCCAAGTCCTTGTAATGTATATTGAACAAACAGAATAGAAGCTCACTCTCTTTCTTCTTGGTAGATGCTTTTGCTGCCTCTCTAGCCTCTGCTGCCCTCTTATCCTCCTCCGTTTCATCTCCAAAGAGATCCAAGTCATCATCGTCATCAGCAGCAGCCTAAAAAACAAGAGGAAGAATTCCGGAACAATATAAGAGATGGTATGTTACACCTATAGATAAAATGCAAAACGAAAATTGATTAAAGTTTAGGAGATTAAAAAAAGATAAAAATAACTTAGGTCAAACTCAAATCAAGACTCATTTAGCTTCTTATTCCCATAATTTTTGTTCTCTTCATGAATGAAGAAGATACAAACTTCAAATTCATCTGATTTTACAATTTTATACTTAATTTGACATGATGAAACTAGAGCTGAACCAAATGCACAGAACAATAGTATAATTTCCAAAGATTTTGAATTTTCTTACTCAGAATTATAAAGATCCCAGCTTGAATACATCCAATTTGAACAACTGACATTTGAACTTCATAATAAGGGAAATCAAAGATGAATCAGTCTCAAATTGATGTTTCTTGTTTTCCTATTCAATGCTTCTTAATGAATTTGAATCATGTTCTTTCTGTCCCTATAACTGTACCATTTTACAACTTAATTCGTGTTGACTGAAACTAAAGCCAAATCACATTCAAATTCATTTAGCTTTTCATTCCTGAATTCTTGTTTTCTACGTTAATGCATATAAGAGATCCAAAACACTCACTCAATTATAATTCGATCGTCTCAAATCATAAATTCAAAGCCATTACAAATAAAGAAAAAAATATATACTTAACAACAAACCTCTTTAGCAGGAGCAGCAGCTTCAGCTGGAGCAGAAGCAGCTTTGCCACCAAGTCTCACTCCAACAGCTTTCCCAGGAAAGCTAAAAACCCACCACAAAAATATAACCAAATCAATTAAAAGAATACCAAAAACATTTATATTCAAGAACACCAAAAACCCACAAAAAATAAAAGTAAAAAGAAGCAATTAAAGTTCTAACCTTTTGGCAAGATGAGAAGAAACAACATCAAACCACTTGCTGGCATTTGGGAATGAAGCACCAGGCTTTTCCAAAACGGCAGCGTATACCTTTATATCATCCTTTGTAATTTGATCCCTAATGATAAAATTAGATTCATAAACAAGCAAAACAAGAGGAAAAAAATCAATACCCAATTTCAATTATTCACTTAAAGCACCAATTCAAAGCTAAAAACTATAAAAATATCAAGAATTATACCCAGCAATATAGGATTTTCCAGCAAGAAATTCATCGAGAGACTTGAGGCCAGATTCAGTGTGGAGATCTGAGAAAGTGACGGCCATTGGTTGTTACGTTAAGAGCAAGAAAGGAAACTGATGAAAGCAGCAGTAGAGAGCTCAAAGAGGAGATGGGTTTCAGTGAACCAGTGATATTTATATGCAAGAAACTAAACCCTAGAAGTAGAAATTGGACTTCTTTTAGGATATTCTTTTTTTTTTTTTTCATTTTTTTTATTCATAGACCCGCTTGAATCGGCTTTTTACCAAAACAGTCCCCCAAAAAATTAAAATTATCAATTTAGTCTCTTATTTTTCTTTTTTTGTTTTAGTGTCTTAACTAATATCTTTTTATTATATTTTATTAATTTTTATTTAATAATATTTATAATTTTAATTTTAATATTAATAAAGTGTTGAAATTAGGTTAAAGGGTTAAAAATGATGAGTTAATTAAATTTTACATGATGATGTTTAATAAAATTAAAATTAGATAGTGGAAAATTAAATAATGAAATTTAAATATTTAATAATATATATATATATATCATTTAATCTTTGATGTTAATCAACTTAATTAAAAGGGTCTTATTGATAAAAATATATATATAGTTAGATCCTTGAACTTATTTTTAGATAAAATTAAATAAAAATTATATTTTATTAAAAGAAAAGACAAATACATATATTACTAATAAATTCAGAATTAAAATATATTTTCAGTATGATTTTGAAAAATCAAGAATTTTTGGCATTAAAAATTGAATAAACCAATAAAATTAATTTAAAAAATTAAAAATTCTTATTTTTATATTCTGGTATATGAATCAAACAAACCAATACAGAACAAGCACACACGAAAAGAGAAAAATTTATCAGATTGGCCTGGAATGATGTGATCTACTTTCACAGTTTTCATAGCGGAACTTGAAGTGATTGCAATGGCAGGAACATATTCAAATGCCATGTTCTCTTCCTATGGTGCCTCAGGATCAGGACTCAATATTTGACTTGAACGTTTGCTCTTATTTGTTCATGACTACAATCTCTTCCTAAGACAAAACATGCTGACACCTTGAAAATTAACATTACAGACAAACGAACAAACTTGGTGATCATTTTTCCTTGCAAGACAAGTCACTCTGCTGATTGAGAAATTTCGGATTGCGTGCTACTAGCAGCTGTTGAAACTGGTTCTCTGTACCACTGATTTGCTTCGCGAGTCAAGAATTGAGCCTCTGCAATTAAACAAATTTTGTAAGGAAGCATAACTCACAAAAATGTCTATTCGTTTATTATGCATGACATTCTTCCGCATGGTGAAAAACTAACCTTGGAGATTTCTATTTGGAGCCCTGTCGGGCAATAACTTACCCTAAAAGCGAATCATTTCTGCTTCTTTTTTTTGAGTCATAGTTCCCTATTCTTATGGTTCTCAATGTTTCATCCTGTGCAGGACTGTTATGATCTCTATCCACAAGAAGCAAGTAGAGTTTCTTCGGTTAAGAAATGGAATGGAATCTTATAAATTCCTCCAGAATCATAGGTTCTAAAAGCTATTGCAAGTTTTAGCCTGTCATAATTACTAGTTAACAGCATCAAATCCAGATAATACTGAACTCAAGCAAATACACATATAAACAGATCACCGCATCATCCGATAGACAATCGTGTCACAAATACACCAGGAGTTAAATCCTCCACTCATTTAAACAAAGTAGTTATAAATGACATGAGAATTCTGGTCGTCAAAATGATTTTCAAGAGGCTATTGAAGAAATGGTGCGACAATCGGGTAGTAACTCGGTAAGCTTTATTATTGGGACATTACCTGACACGAAAACGTCCTTGTATTCATCCTCATCATAAATAAATTGTGGAGGATCAGGTGAACCAATCCCGACAATGGTACTACCGCTGCATCAAACAAATTGATGGACAAGGAAGATATAAGACACGGTAAATGATGAAAATTCATATCAAATCTAGTAGTCATAATGAATATGCTAAAATTATGTCGTCTTTGACTCGTAAAATCATCTAAACAATCTATAATACTATTTCCCGGTCACTTCAAAGATTAGATGATTCATGTTATGATCGCCTCCTTTAAAGGGTATGTCAACTAGAAAATAAAGAATTATTTTGTTAAACTTGACAGCAGCTGCAAAAAGGACAGTATTAAAAGACTAAAACCAAAACATTAACATGAGTAATGGCACTTTCAAGATAACGTGGAAAATAATCAACTTCATGAATGCACTTTGAGCGCGCTCAAATTATTTTGTTCTCTTAAATGTGCAAGAAAATGGAATCTGATGATAAACAAGGTGCTTTCGCAGATACATTTGGACTCTCGACTCAATTCGATCTTAATCCTAAGTTACCACACTTGGGGCTCTAATTGGTCAAATTCAACAACCTTAAGTTAGTCAAACTTTAGATCTTGCCCTTCTCAAGGCATATGAGATCATATCATGCAAAATTGACAACTCATTACATGAAATGATAAGGATCTACATGATACATGCTCGAGTCTCCAATGTAATAAATTACAATACTATTATCCAGTTCATGATTTTGCAAGAACCCACAAGCTTTAAGAGTACTTGGAATCATGCTTGGAAGCAGATAGATGCAGAAGCATGAGAACTCAAAACATAATAATAACATGATTAACAATGACATGTATACAAATTGGAATTCTAGTATTACTACCTCCCAGACATAAAAACAGCATCATATTGTCCCCGACTTGCTGCAATCATCCGCTGTTTTAATTTTTTGAGAGATGGAAGAACTTCAAATGCAGGAGGTTCTGCCAAAAAAAACACATATATAGAGATCCATTAAAAATCGATGACTCTCACTTGAAAGTAAGACAAGCAAATGATGGATTGGAATAAAAACAAGTTGTGGTTCAAAACATGGCAAGTTTTGTGTTTTATTCCAAGTGCTAACCGTTTATAGCTTGTGCATTGAATAAATGCAAAGAAGAGAGAAAGAAGAAAGAAAAACAAGCAAATTGTAAAAGGCAAGATCATGCGTCTCAACAAATTATTACCCAAATCATTGATACAAACATCTTGAGATATTCCATTCTTTGAGATCTTCTCCAGCAACGATAAGGGATTAACCTGACTGCTTCCCTCCAATCTAAAGTGCTGTAAAATAGATAAAACCTTTTCTTAGCAAGAACACTTTTTGATGCCAAGGATGTAAAAGTTTTATCTATCATCTTCGGTATATAAATATTGACTTACCTTGTAAACTTCACCAGTTGGGCATGCCTCTGGTGGCTTTATGAGGACCATTGGAGCATCTAGAGGAACCGGTGAAGGAATATCTTGGACAATCTAGATAAACAGTAATAGTGTTAATGACAATGAAGAGAGATCATTTTTGAGTGATTTGAACTGTTCTGTCAAAAAAGAAAATCCATGCTTTCCAATGACCCTACAATAGTGATTAGGATTTGATGCACTTAACGATAAAAATACCGACCCACATGATTCTGGCAATGAGATATTTTGCATTTACAAACAGAATATTGCATAATTGTGAAAGCATAATCAACTCATCTAAGTCAGCATTCCTAACTGGCAAGTTTGACAGGATTATGCTCCAATCTAATCTCTTTAGGGGGCTACGGTTTCCATGAGATGTTGCCGGCCAAGGGTGATGAGACAAACACATCACTTAACAGTTTCCCATTCATGGACAGAGTTAACAGGTATGTCAGCTCATTTCGTATACAAAAACCAACCATTCTGAATCCTCCAAAAAGGGATGGACTGCGTTTACTATTATATTAATTTTGAAAGAACCTAATATGATCGCTTCAACAGTTGAACTACCTCAAGAGAGTAAATGGAACCATAATTAAATGATAATATATTTTTTGCAGTCTTCGAGCAGAGTCAGAACATGAAATAGCATAGGAAATGATGACTTAAAAAGCAGATCTATCTTCGAGCAATATAAGGACATACTTCACCACGACCAGTACAGTAGGCTGCTCCATGGGAAAAAAAGAAGGAAATATCTGAACCAATCTCGCTTGACCATTCTAGAAGGTCCTTCTCGGTGGCAAGGCCGCCACTGAATTGATTTGCAGCCCACAATGCAGTGGCTGCATTACTGCTTCCACCACCAAGTCCTGCTCCAGTAGGCACTTTCTTATCTAAATGAATCTGTCAATGAGTTTCAAAGTTCGAAAATTCCCTATTAAGTTCTTCAATCACTAATTAGATTCATCGACATTACACAAACTTCTAGCACTACTTACCCAAAAGAAGTTGTCCGTTCCCGTTTTTTTCCTATAAAGGTTAAGGGCTTTAATAATCTGCAAAAATAAAGTGATCATGCCAACATAAAGTACTATCCATAAATAATGCTGTAAACAATAAGAAAAAACAAAATAAAGACGTTAATAAGCCTTACCAGATTACTTTCATCAAGGGGTACCCCTGAAACATTAGTCGACAAACGATCCGTTGATTTTGAAGGAGATAAAGAGAATTTGATTGTATCTCCCAGACTAATTACCTGAAGAGAGGGGAAGAAAAGGAACAAGTTGTAAACTTTCAGACTACAAATTGGAGCATTACTGAGGTAAATCCAACTTAAATAAAAGAAGGATAAGAAGAAAGAAATTGAATCCTAATGCTTTCTTTCCCATTTTTCTTTCCTGGAATTCGCCTTGTCAGCTTAAATTGGAGCATAACTTGAATAAGACCAACAGGAGAGAACAAAGCAAGGCAACTTTCATTGATTTGACACATTAAATTCTGGATAAACTTACATGAAATAGAGATGCCAAATCATGATACCCGTCTTGCCTCTTATCAGTTATTCTCAAGAAAACATTAATCTGAAACAAATAAGTATTCCAATAACACATTAAAGCACAACAAGGAAAAATGAAAATTCAATAAGGCAAGGCATAGAGTGTGAGTGTGAGTGTGTAAACAAATAAACATATACATAACCTTGCAAGGAGAGAACAAATTTAGCCTTGAAAGAGGAGCCATCTTGTCAACTTCATCTCCTAATTTGTTTAACCTTTCTTCAGGATCATAAACTATCTAAACCACCATCACAACAAACAAACATCAATCCAAATATTAGGGGAAAAAAGAAAGTAACTTTAGTAAAAAGGAAATAACCCGAAGAAAATTTCTGCGGTTGAGAATTCAAAGAACAGTATACAAGATAGATGGATTGAATTTAAGTGAGAAAATTATAACCTCAATCTGTTTCTTGGTGGCTTTAATAAGTGGAATTCTTTGTCTATGATCAAAAGAAAGAGACCCACTAGGCTTAAATGAAGGAAGACTTGTTTTAGCAAAAGAATTGCAAGAAGGTTGAAAGAGATGATGATTGTTGGAGAGGAAATGAGCAGAAGCCATGGCTGTCAAGAGAAGCTTCCTTCTTTGCTATCTGAAAGTAACCAAGAATCTGAAAACACAAAGAGAGTGAAGAATAAACTGAATTGAAGGGCTTCAGGTAAAGAAGAAAAGATTATCAAATGATGATAATGGTGGTGGCAGTTAAAATTAAAAAGAGTATGAAATGGCTGCTTAATTATTATAGTTTGCAGTCAGCTTTGAACAGCCAGCCATTAGCCAAACTTTGAAATAATAATTCTCTATTTATTTACAGACAGATTACAGTATTAATTAACATTAATACATCTTTTCCAAGCAATAATATTATTAAATCTCTGTTTCCAATTATTTATCATCATTTTTTCATTTCAATTAAAATTATTAATGTAACAATATTTATAATTAAATAAATTGATATTAATGATTAAATATTTGAAATTTCATTATATAAAAATACTACATCTATCAATAAATATATTTTTTAAAATAATTAATATATTTTTAATTATTTTTTTAATTTTTAATTTTTACAATATTGCATTAAAACAATATTACATTGTATTACATATAAATATTATGTTAGATTAAAATTAATATTAATTAAAATTATTTGTCAGAATAATAATTTTAGTATAAAAATATATTTTTTTTGTGCTACTCAAATCACCACACCATTCTAAATTTCAATATAAAATTTTCAAAAAAATAAAAAAAATAATCAGATTATTTCAAGAAATTATTTTAAAATTATATTATTTTTGTCTTTATGCCTGATATGTGCATACACATTTTTTCCATTATGCACGTCATATTCATGAAGAAGGAATAAATTATTATAAATATTTTAATTAATTTTAACTAATAATACATCATTTCCAGTTAAATTAGTAATCAATCGTAAAGACATTAAAGTATTATTTTATACTTTTATCTAGATAAATATAAAAGCATATATATATATATATATATATATTAATTTTACTTTATTATGTATATGATATTTATTTGATTATATGATACAATATTAATTATTTAATCTTTTATTTACTCTCATAATCCTTTTTTCTTATTTGAATTAATCAGGAGCGAAGCTATTTGAAGAATATCAAATTCTCAAAAATCAGAAATATTTAAATTATAATTTTTTTAATTTGATTTAAATAAAATAATTTTTGAATTATATTAATCTAATTTTAAGAAGCAATTCCATTCTATTATAGAGTGAGTAAAAATATCTAAACATCTAAAAAATTGATGATATTCTATATAATTTTGATTTAATTTTTTGGTTTTCGATTTTTAATTTTTTGATTTTTATTTTTGATTCAATTCTAGATATTGGATAATTGAATAAACCAAATAAATAAAAAATCAAAAAATTGAATTATAAAATGATATCATTGTATTAATATTCAAAATTACATATTTGATTTTTGATTTATTTGATTTGTTTAATTTTTGAATTTTTAATTTATTTGGTTCGATTTTATCATTACATATTCACTTTTCAATTTATTTTGTTTGGTTTATTCGATTTATAGTTAATTTTGATTTTATAATTTTAATTTTTGATTTCTTCAATTCAATTTAATTTTTTCATAAAAATTGATCGAATAAACTGATGCTCACCCTTAATCATATCAAAATAATTTGGAACAATTTGAAGTTATCAAGATTCATTTATTTTTAAAAAAAAAATTAATAAATAACATTCTTAAATAAAAAATATCAAATTCATGAAATAATACTCCATAATATCATTATCCTAATTTTAAAAAGAAAAATCAACATAATCAACCAAAATAGTAATTTAGATATATTATTAATATAATATTTAAAATATTTATCTATAATATATATAAATAAATAAATAATAAAATTATATATAATTTCAATTTTATAATTTGGAGTGGTTTGAATTTAGTTCGATTTGAGGATCGGGTTGGATATTAACTAATTTCTAATTTGATTAAGGGTTAAAAAATTTCGGATCTATTTTATTATGGTACTTTTGGATTCAATACTTCAGATAAATACCAAAATCTCCAAGATACATGCTCCCCCATTCTCCAATATTAAATCCCAAGTCATGGAGGATGTGCAACTGTCCTCGCCATTTGGTCGAGCTCTTGGCATTAGATGGAAACTCTATAGCAGCAGCAGTAGCTAGTTGTCCTTCGCATCATTGTGAAAAATATCAAATAGTTAGATGTTGGTTATGCTGAAGCATAACCAGTTGTACATTACCATCCTTATGGTGCCTGATTAATCATTCTAAATTCCATCCATGTATCTTGAGTGGGAAGTACAAAAACAATGGACACATAATTCAACATCTTAACACTGATCTAGATAATTAAAGCTCTGTGTTCTTTCCTTTATTTAAGTTTTGTTCAACAAAATCAACTATTCCATCAAATGCATATCTGCAAACTGCATCGTTGTTTCTAGCATACAGGACCAGCATCATGACTCTGTTTGCCGTACATTATAACATCTATCGATGAAGGATCATGACATTGACTCAGAACTATGAATTCTATTTGGTTTTTGGATGAACAATAATAATGATTTCGCAGTATACTAATATACAGGAGGCATTCGTTTTTAGT
Organism: Dalechampia spathulata; assembly: GCA_948192965.1. NCBI lineage: Eukaryota > Viridiplantae > Streptophyta > Magnoliopsida > Malpighiales > Euphorbiaceae > Dalechampia > Dalechampia spathulata. The sequence continues at coordinate 17,386 of CANYBF012244840.1, forward strand.
TACCAAGGTTCAGAAGATTGCTCTTTCCTACTGGGACCATCTATGGTCCAAAATTCTCTATTCTCATCATCATAACTCTCAATCTCATGACTCTCCAGTAAATCATCAATAAAATCGTAGTCAAAACCTGAATCTGGAGACTCGAACACATTCTCAAAACCATCATCATAATCTTCATCGGTGTCATGAAATCCGTCATTGTCAACAACATCAGCCTGTTGAATGTCACAGCTATTCCTCACAATGCCATGTCTCCTTTCTCTTCTAATCCTCTTAGACTCACTCACCAGTTTCATCAACCGATCCTTCATAACTGAGGTTTCATCTTTCTTCAAGAGCACACCCTTGTCATCAAATTCTTCGACCAATAACACAGAATCTCGAAGCCCTTTTACGCTAACATAGAACAACTCAGGGTGCCTTACAATCATTCCCCTCAAGTTGTTGGGAAATCCAAATTCTTTCCTGAAATGTGTTAAATGGTCTACTAATGTTCTCTTTTCTACTGTCATCCCAAGGACTTCTCTTACCACAGCACAGGCTCTCTTTTCTGCTTCAACAGAATCTTTAGCAAATTCTTCTGAAGACGTCTTATAAGGACACACATCTGCTAGTTGTTCAAAATTGATTAGGAAATCCTGATGACGTCTCTTCAAATTAAGCCCCTTCCGGAGTTTAAGATGCTTGAATTTCAGAGGTCTGTCTACTATAAGATCGAGCGAAACATCAGGACGAGGTAAGGAAATAGCCAGCTGTGCATCCCATGATACAAGCTCAAGTGCACGGCCATAGGAGGTGTCAACAGTTTTGAATTTTTCAGGGTAGTCATTGCAGAGACGGGACCGAAAATTCGGGGGCAGACCGAGATCCGGAGCAAGGTGAACCAATTTCGATAAGAGGAGTCGATGGTGAGAAGAAAGCATGAGAAGTTTTTGAAGTTTAGTGGCCAAGTTATTGGAAATGGCTGATTGAAGTTCAAATTCTTGAGCAGCAAGAGCAGCTGCAGCCGGTGTTAGACGAACACACAGTTGAGAATATGGCTTTGTAGCATTGAATGGTAAATGTGGAAGTGGGATTGCAAAGAGCTCAAAAACAGAAGGATAACGATGGATCATCAAACGGATAGAACGACGATCAGGAAGCGAAAGGTAAGACCGACATTTGGAAAGAATATGAAGAGGAATGTAATGTTTTGGTTTTGAAAGGAGCAAAGTTTTGAGCTTTTGAACAAATCGTATCCTGTTTTGCCTAACAACATGACTATCAAGTTTAGCATCACGAACAAGTTTCGTTGTTGAACAAGCTATAGAAACAGAAACACTTTTCTGATTCTTACGATTAATCAAACGAATTCTGGGTAACTGAATACCATCACATGGGATAAAGCTGGATTTGTTGAGGAAACCATTGTTCTGTAAAGGAAGAGAAGGTGAAGGGAATGGAGACTGCATCATTTACCCTAATTTGAAGCTGAACTCTTTCTTCAAATCATCACCATCATCATCATCAAATCATCAAATCTTAAGCTGCAACAACACAAAATCAATTCCTGATTAGAAAAGTGATGTGGGTTTCTTTTCCCATTCACTTTAAGATCATTCACCTATTTATAAGTCCACTCTATTAGTGCATAATCTTAACGAAAATTCAAGAAAACAAACTATTACATACCCTTCAGTAGATTCTTCGGTCCTTGTAGTCCATTTCAAGTACACTCATGGCAGAGATGACGGTCTTCCCCTTTTTCACCATTCCGCAAAATCACGATATTTTTTGGCAACGTATAGCCAGGAGTCCCTAAACTTTGTAATTTTTTTAAATAAGGTCCTTTTTTCTTTCCTTATTTTTAAAAAGTCCCTGAACTTTTATTTTCAGTACTATTAAGTACCTTTTTAACATTTGTTTAAGATAGTGAATGATAATAACATCTATGGGTTCAATTCATCCTTTATATAAATAACACTTTTTTATTCTAAAAATAATAATTTTTTATTATTTAATTTATTTTAAATTTGTGTTAACTAATTTCAAAATTTATATTAAACCTATGTCAAATCCTAAAAAATATTATTTTTATACATAAATTTTAAAATTTCATTATTTTTGTAATTTTTTTAAAACTGATATTTTAAAAATTTCTTTATTTTTTTTGATATTTTAAAATTTTTCTTTTTATTTTTTAAAATGGTAAAAATAAAACTAAATTTTCTCATTTTTATCTATTTTATTGAGAATTTGAATTCAACTTTAACTTATTTTTCTTAATATTTTATAATTTTTTATGTATGAATAATATTTTATTTACATTTTAGAGAAAAATCTAATACATATTTCTATTTAAAATATTAATACAAGCTAATATTGATCGAGGGACGTTTATAATCTATTAAAAATTTAAAAGTTATACAAATTTTAGATTATTATCATTCATTATTAAATATATTAAAAATCATAAATTTTATATTTAATTATCATTTGTAAACTTGAAGAACAGAAATTCAAAACTGAAAAAAAAATAGATTTCAATTTGTTACCTCTAGTTGAGTACTATTAGACCCACGATTTTGATGTATGTATTTTGTGTTAGTCAATTTAAATTATTTGTAATTTAAAATAATTTTTCTATGTGTGGTACGGGCGTGCCATTTGTATTTATTATATGGTACGGCCATACGGTTGATCGTATCAAGTTGGCTTTTGTTTCTTTGAGTTTGATACGAGTGTACCAATAGATGGTATGAGTGTACCGATGCTCTCAGGAATTTTGTTTGTCAGTAACTTTGGTTTGGTATGAGTATACCATAATTCTCAGGAATTTTGCTTATCAGTAGATTGAGATTTATACAGGCATACTAACAGGTGATACAACCATACCAAACTCTCACATTACGTTTGAATATGTGTTTTTGAATTGTTACGAGTGTACGAGAATCCGTACGGCTGTATATGACTTTCCAAATTCATTTTAAATACTTTCTAACGGTTTTATTTTCAATACACACTTTCATTTCAAATTCTAACGGCTATTTTTGTAGAGTAAAACTTCATTTAAGCATTGAACTTCAATAGCAAGTAAGTTCACTTGTTGTATTGCAATTCTAGTAGTGTAAACTCTCATTGTATTGTATTTTTATAATCTAAGTGTTGGGTTTTGTAATTGTGGGTTAGTGTGAGATCAATGCTTGAGGTATTAACTTGTATTTGAGAGTCTAATTATTAAAAGATTGTAATTGTTGTAAAGGTTTGAGTGTGAGCCTAAAAACACTGGGGTTATGATTCATATTGAGGAATCCTTTTGTTGTATCGATTGATTGTGATGAGTGGAATCTTAATTATAAGACTTAGGAGAAGTGGACATAGATCAAGAGTTAGTACAGAACCACTATAAAGCTCGTGTTGTCAATTTCGTAGGGATTTCAAGTATATATTGATGATAATAGAATTATATCATGTATATTTGTAGTTGTATTTTTTTTATATATTTTCATTTGTTGTCATTCATATATTTTTAGATTGATGTAGATATTATTAACTACATAACAAAAATTAATCATTCAAAAATTTTGAAATGAAGAAGCAAAAAAAAAAGATATTCAAATATTTATCAATTAACAAATATTTAGGTTTTTTTAATTTTTTATTTATAAATTTTGATAATATTTCATCAGTATTATTTTTTATCATTTACTTTCATGATTAATTGTATCTTCACAATATATGTATTATTACTAAAGAATTTAATTACAAGATAAATTATTTTTTTATAATTTGTTATGTAGATAAGAGAAAATTAATTTGAATTAAACAGGATTAACCTATCTTTGTTCATTATTTGATTATAATATTTTATTTATTTATTTGTTCTTTAAATTTGTAAGCAATTATTTTATTACTTGATTTAAAAAGTGTGATAAAAAATAATCATAGAAATTATTGAAAAAAGAATTTAAAAAATAAAAAAATTATAAAATATATAAAAAAATTTTGAAAAAATTTGAATTCACTCATTTTTAATCTAGAATATTTTTTTTATTTTTCTAATTAGATGAATGATTATATTAATTAATTGATATATATAAAATTTGTGTTGCATGTTAAAACTTTAAAGATAAAAATGATAATTTTAAATTAATTTAATTAAGAATCTAATAAAACTTTGATGGATATTCCTCGGTTATAATATATCTTTAAATTTTAGATAATATTTTTTAATTTCATTATTTTTTAAATTTGAGGATCCATTGAAAATGAATGCTTTTCATATATAGTTGATCAACTAATAATACTATTTATATTATTTATATTAGGATTATACTAACATACGTTCTAGAAAACTAAATAAGGTAATAACTATATAATTAAATATAGAAAATCTAATGATTATTTTATTTAAATCATGAAATTATGTAGAACAACTATAACAGTAATATTAATTATATACTTAAATAAAAAAAAACTAGTTATTACTCTATTTTAAGTAATAAAATTATAGATATTTTATATTTAAATGTATTATTATTATTATTATTATTATTATTATTATTGTTTTCTGTTATTAATGAATGCTCTCAGAACATTTTTTTAACATAATTTAATTATTAAAAATTCTTATATTTAATGTTAAATTATATAATTTTTGTATATCTTTACATTAAAATTTATAATTTTTATTTTATTAATTATTAAAGAACAAGCCTTGTGATGGCACCTTGATGGCTATATGATGGATAAGTTTTAGTCAATAAATAGAAATTTTAATCTTTGATTTGGTTCGATGGATCATTTTAAAATTTTATTTATCAATTTAATAAATATAATTTTTAATTGATGAATTGATTTAAATAAATTATCGAAACCTCTATCATTTTAACTCATAATTATGATTATATTTTTTTAAAAAAAAATAATTACAAATTAAGATAATTATTTATATTTATTTTGATAAACTTATAATGTAATTATTTATTTATATCATTATCTCAACTTACTTATATGATCTAATTATTTATTTGTTTGTGAGTTATTAATATCTTTTATTTTTTAGCTAATTATATCATTTATGTGTTAATTTTTTTGAAGTACGTAATTAATTATCAAATCATGATCGAGTAAAATCTAAATTCAATATATATGTATGTATATATATTCATATGATTCAAACCCAATTAATCAATTTAAAATTATATCCTAATTTATAGTGACTAAAAATATAAGAATTTCTAAAACTTAGAATCAAATATGAAATGTACAACATATCATAAATTAACAAAATAGAACTATTTTAAAATGTATAAAAATATTATTTCAAGTTTAAAATTATTTCCATACCCAAAATTAAAATAATTATAAATAAGAAAAAAAAAAAGAAAAATGGTTTTTTTTTGAAGCGAAAAGAAGAACAAACGAAATGGGTCCATAAGAGCAGAAATTGGGCTATTGAGGCCCATGTCCATATCCATACCCATGCCCATGCCACGTTCAAATCAAAACGATTAGAGATGCAGAAGGGAAAGGTTTCCGAAGCTGTCTTCTTTCCTGGTATAAACTCTTCCTTCTTCTTCCTCTTCTTCTTGTTTGCCATATAAATACTAATCTATACGTTTAATTCTTTAGCCAAAAACGCATCTCAAACTTCTGTTTTAGGGTTTTACTTGTTTCTCCCATATTCTTTTTTTTTTTTGTCATAATGAAGAAGAAACTTGACACTCGTTTTCCTGCTGTGAGCTCTCCCTCTCTGTTTCTTCTTTTTACTATTTTTTTCATTGTTTCTCTGTTACGAAGGAAAGGGTCTAATGGTTTCTTATGCTTTTAAGATATACTGTTTGTTCATGTTTGTTTATGTTGTTTTTGATTCCTATGTTTTTCTTGCAGCAATACTAGTGGTTTTAATTGTGTTCTTAGTGCTGGTTTTTAGTTATTGGTTAATCTTATTTCCATTAAGGTATTATGTAGCTAACTCATTGGTTTTGTTGAGTTTGAGATGGAAATTCAGTAAAAGGAATGGCTCGATATGCATTTAAAGGAAAGTTTGTAGTGGCAGAAATTGAAAATCATTCAAAGTTTGGTCTTTTTCGTGAAATTTTTCTGGGTCATGAATCTGAGTAAATAAGTTAAATATTTTAAAGCTATAAGATGAAGACAAAGACCAGTGAGATAGATAAGGATGCAACCTCTGCTGCCACTTTGTGGTGGTGCCATGTAACTCCATACACGCAGCAACATGTTTGAATGCGCTTTTGTTGCACTCTTTGTTTTGAAGAACAGCTTTTTAACCGATATTATGTTCTGTTCGACAAAAATTAGTAGTTTTAGGAGGAGTTAGCTGTTTTAGTGGTAAAAATACTATCTCAAACTTTGTTGCCGAACAGGGTTTATATGTAGAATGCTTTTGGGCATACAGGTAATATGTCCTGGAGCTTTTTGTCTGAAATTTGGATTTTTGGTGATGAAAATGTTGCATATGTTGTATCATATCTTGGTTTTGGGTGATATGAAAGGATATCTATGCCTATGATGGTGCGAGGAGAAGCAGAGTATACATTAATGTTTGTAGACATTCAGCCGAAAAGCAGCTAGTATGATAGGGATATGGATGCATATAGACCACCTGAACAAATTTAGAATTGAACTTTGGTTGACCTCTTTCATGTCGTTGGCTACTAATTATGCGGATGATTGTAGTTCAAAATACACAAGAGATGCTTTTTATGGTGAAATTTATTATTAGTTAGGATGGACTTCCAGTCGTTCTGTATATATTCCTTTCTGACAAATGGTCCTGCGGTTTTGATGATTTCTGATTAAATACACCAAATTCTATTTATATGCAGTTCATTATGTTGCCCGTTTCAACAGTTTTTCAATTCTGATTGGGGCTCATTATGTCCTTTATCTTGCTATTTTGATCGTCAGGCTCGAATTAAGAAGATTATGCAAGCTGATGAAGAGGTGGGGAAGATTGCCTTGGCTGTGCCTCTACTTGTCTGTGAGTACAGTTTACCATTTCCCTTTTTTCAGAGTGGAATTGTTTATGATCCAGTTGCAGAAAGAATTTTCCATTCATTTGGCTTTTCATTTATTTTTATGATTGCTTATGTTTTCATTAACGTTATTTGCAGCTAAAGCTTTGGAACTATTTCTGCAAGATCTATGTGATCGGACATACGCGATAACATTGAAAAAGCGAGCCAAGACCTTGAATTCATTGCACTTGTATGTTGATGTTCTATTTGTTTTCGGCATGTTTATCTATTTGTTCTCTTATGCGTGTCCAAATGGGCCCATTTCACCGCAACAATATGCATGCATGAATGATCTAGCCCTGGTTTCAGAAAAACAGCATGTGCAGCTTTCCTTTTCATGTTAAACTTTATACTTGTTATGTATGAGAGAATCTAATTTCTAGCATGGAATAAATTTACAGGAAACAGTGTGTACAGACATTCAATGTGTTTGATTTTCTTGGTGAAATCGTTGGCAAAGTTCCTGATTTAGGTGGTTTTGATGCTGCTGGAGATGAAAACAGTTTCGCCAAAAGACGGTGTGAGATGGGATCTTTTATATTAGAATTTTTTTTAACAAACCTTGTACGATATCAATTGCTAATAGCATTCTTGGCGCCATGCAGGAAAATCATTGATGATGAAGATAATGGAACTGATGAAGAATTAAACAGGAGTAGCATGGTAAGTTTTTGTTACTATGAAATTTGAAGGGAAAAGTTACTGCTTAGTTCTGCGCATGCAGTTGTTCGTATTCATACTATTCTGACAATTTGATATAATGTGTATTTGTGTTTACTACATGATAGGTCTGGCAGCATGAGACTGCCCACGCTAGTAGCAGTGGCAGAGGAAGAGGTAGGGGTAGAGGAAGAGGCAGAGGCAGAGGCCGAGGACGTGGTCGAAGTAGTAAAGCTGCAGAGAGAGAGATTACTCCAGAAGTTGGCGAATTTTATGATGACTTGGAAATTGGCTCTGATGAGGATAAAAAGCACCTGAGGCCAATCGTTGAAAGACATGATAATCTTGAAGAGCCTGATGATCTAAAAGAGAATGTTCCAGCTGGTACATTTACACAAGCTCCGGTTCATGACTTCGACCTAAATGTAGGGTTGGATGAGAATGGGGAGTCAAAAACTGATTTATCTCCTGCGCAAGAAAATTCCTCAGCAAAACCTACTCCTGAAATGAAGCTCAAGGAAGTACCTGGCTGGTCGATTGCAGATTTCAAGCAGATGGATATCAATCCCGTTCACGTTTCCAACTTAAATGGAAGAAGAACAGATGTTTATGATGATGAAAATTATGATGAAGAAGATTAGAGTAACCATGTCTGCCATTATGCAATTGCTTGTAACATACAAGTTCTCAGTGCTGATACAGAAATGCAAATCTGTAGGTAGGATATTTCATGATAGGAACTGTAAGATAGGTGGTAGGACAGATGATATCACTGCAGACTAGAATGGAAACGGAGATTTGTTTTTGGCATCTCCAGAAACTTGTGAAGTTAGTAGCAGTAAGCACTTGGCGAATCCCGAGCTTTCATTTTCAGGTGATTTACGTTCACAATCTTTCAATTTGTACCTCATTTTTGTTGGTCTGAAACTTTTAATCTCTAGTAAAAACTCCCTCAACTTAAATTACATTTTTGGAGAATTGCTTTGCTGATATATATGAACTCAAATAGAACAGCGATGAAAGAAAGAAAATGAATAGAAGGTTATATCCTGCTCTTTCTTTTTTATTCATAAATGTTGATCGATAACTAAATTGTTATTTCATGTTAGTGTTTAAAAAGGCTCCAGGTGCACTTAGGCACAAGCGGGTGGCAAGCACCTTTGCAGGGCTAAAGCCCCTTTGCAAGGCTAAGTGCAAAGAATAAAACTTAAATAATAAAATTCAAAATAGTTGAAGCATTATCTAACATATTAGAAATATAACACATAATACTTAAAATTCAAATAAGAACAATTTAAAATATTCATTCAACATAAAAAGAAGCAAATAAAAAATATCATAAACATAGAAAACACAACAATATATTCATTAATGATCATCATCCATGTGCAAAGAAAGTTTATTCTCATCTCCACTCTTAAATGATTTATCTTCATTTTGAAATTCTTCATTACCCTCGAATTCAATTTCATCATCCTCATTTAATAGAGTTAATTTGCTCTTCCCTCTTCGCTTTGAAGAAGCATTACAAGGTGGTGTGATTTTTAACTGATCTGGTCACATAATCATCATTTCAACTCCTACAATCCTAGCCACTATAGTTCATGTAAAATTATCATCCTCAAATACAAGATCCTGATATTTACTTTCTTCATCCATTCTATCCATTAACCACTCATTATTATCATATATATCTTGAAGAGAGATGGGATCAATCAAGTGTCGTGAATTAAATCAACACTTCAATGCTCGATTATATTTCATAAATACCAAAGCATTCAAATGTTGTTGAGCAAGTCAATTCCCATTTTTTTTTTGTATGAATTTGCATCACCTTACAAATAATATCTATCAACTTCAATTTAAAAGCATATAATTTATTGAAATAACTATTAGCTTAAGTAATTATTTCACTTACATACTCAAATGTATTCTAATTATGCTCATATCTCGATGCATTACATGTAAGATTAAGAACTCTTATGCAAAATTTTTTAAGTTTGGAGTTGAAAATCCATAAGCACTCCACCATTTAGTTATTATGAGTTACAATCTTATTAATATACATTAATGCATATAACTTACTCTAAATAAATATGCAATAATAATTATATACAAATTTACCTGGAGATCTCAGCTTCCTTTGCTTAATAGTCAACTCAATTCCAAATAAACCTTTAACTCTTTAATAGTTGATGAGTTGCTCTATTATCTTATTCTGCTCTTCTTGATCTGGAACCAACATTTATATGCATTGATAGAATCCATTTAAAATCTCTTCATCATCATTAATGTTGGAATTGTTATAAAAGAATTTAGGATTCAAATAATGACCAGCAACATGCAAAGGTTAGTGGAGTTGACATTCCCACCTTTTATCAATAATTTTGAAAACTTTCTCATATAGAACTCTTACTTTCCATCAATAGAATTTGCAATTGCCTCTTTGGTTCTATCCATACCCTCATATACCCATTACAGACTTTTTCTCACTATCAATTAAATAAAGTACACAAACCAGTGGAGAAAAAAATCTTAAGAATGCGAATTATGTTATTTCAAAATGTTGCCATCATTATGATGCATGTCACTTTCTCCCCATTGGGTACTTTGCTCAATTTGCTGGATCCTTACTCCTTTAAATTTTCCTCAAATTTACTTTTTGCTTGTGTATGCATTCGAAAGTCGAATATGAAGTAGCAAATCTAGTGATAGTCGATCTAATAAGCTCCCTGTGGCCTATAAATTTCCTTAGCATATTCACCATGCTCGCTTGAACATAGATGAAGGAATTTAAAGCCATATCTCTAGATATTTTGTTCTTCACATCATTCATTTTACCAATGTCTTTCAATATTAAATCGGTGTAGTGAGTCTTACAAGGAATCCAATAAATAAATAGTACTTAAGTTAAACATTTAATATTTTAATGCAAAAAGTAGGATAAATAACAAAATGTAGCATGTTTTCTTAAGAAAATAATACAACAAGCAATATGTCTTTTTTTTTAAAAATAAGCAGCATGTTTTATTCAAATAAATATTAGTAATAATATTCTTTAAATGGCAACATAATATTTCAAAAAATCGAGCAGTGTAACATCATACATTTACATAATATAAAATAAAAAAAAATAGAAAATTGAGTAGAAGAGGAGAAAGGAAAATTTATTCAATAATAGAAATTAACATGCCTATTATGTTATTATGGCTTAGATTAGTAGCTTTTTTATTGTTTTTCCCCTCTTAGATTAGGCACCCACAATAGCTCGTCTACTTTTGTATCCTTCCCTTTTTTCCTTCAATTTTTATTTTTAATTTGCTAATTTGAGTGGATGACAATCCTTTTTTATAGCAGATATGTTAATTTAGGGTTACATGGTTTAAAATAACTAATTGGGCTTTTTTACTTATTTTTAACCCAATTGTAATTTTCTAACGCCTAAGCCTTAAAGGCATGAGCCTCACCAATCTCACCCACCTTGTATGTAAAAAATTCCAACCTAAATGACCTAAAGAGCATAGTGTCTGTGTCATATCCGTACACATAGGCCTTGTAGTATGAGTGTGTGCATGACAATAAGATTGAATGCATATGTGATATAGAAAAAAAAGATGTTAAGATGATGAATTTATACGATACATGTATTCGTATTTAAATAGTGATACGAGATATATTACTCGAGTAAAATAGGAAATAAAGTTGGTATTGATTTAATTAGGTGCATATTGTCATTTTGGATATTTAAAAAAATGCATGGAAATAGTAAATACGAGGGTGTGATTGAATGTATGAAGGTGTATGGTAAGTATGGTGTACCTAAAGTCTTAATTTAGTCAAAATCCCTTAATTTAGCCCAAATTCCTTTTCCTTCTTCATGTCATAAGCCCCTCCTTCTCTTCTTCTTCCTCCTTCCATTTTCTTCCATAACCAAAGCTAAGAGAGTGGATTTCATCCATTTTCTTGCAAGAAAATACCCTTTAATCATTAAAAAGACCTAAACTCAACTTGGTTTTGTATTTGGAGGTGTTGACTGAAGTTTGACTGTCAAATTG
>CANYBF012245359.1:0-12627 GCA_948192965.1 Dalechampia spathulata
ATCTCATGTCATGATGAATGAGAATCATCCCTAAATAGGAAGTGTAATATGTGCTGATCTTCCCATACTAATAATGCCCATTCTTATTAATACTATGATCAGGGATATTTAGATATTGAACATTTGCATACAATAAGAATCTCATTCCATAAACTCTTTGTGGATTCTTCCGCACTGTTCCAATATCATGGACTTCAATATATAGTTTAATACTCCAAGTAAAACAAGTTCATTTAAAACATTGTACTATATAATGAATAATGTCTTTATTATTGAAAACGTATAGTACAAATACACATGATGCTCTAGAGCATACACTAACACCTATAGCTAGTTTCCATATTATATATTGAAAGTGTTATGTTGTTCATTCAATAGTAGTTCTTAAATATTAATAAAAGACACTTCAAATATTTATGGTATTTATACATCTGGAATTCACGTAAGTTTTCGGATATGCATGGGTAGCTATCTAAATATGGAAATTAAAAGATTATTAGGTCTGTCATTTACTAATTGGTGTATAGGGTGATTTAATATCATAAGTATCAGGCAACGTAACGTGGAAAGGTATGTATAGAAAGGAAATTTCAATGTAGGAATTAGCTAAGTAATCAGAAGATGAGGAGAACAAATGCATAAGTGATCTGACGCAAAGATGAAAGGCAGACAAAGGGAGTTTAACGCATAAATGTTCTAGGATGGCCACGCAAAGCATCTATTTGAAGGACTACTAGTAGCAAAGAAGAAATATAGTTAATCAACAATAAAAACAAGGGCATGAGATGCAATGGACCATCATAAATTAGAGCAGCAATAAAGAGTGGTTGGAGAGGAACAAAATTGAAACATACAATTTGCCAATCAGGATAGCTAGAATTCAGTAAATTATATCAACCAACATAAGACATGCGAAGGTTAAGACAAACAATGGATTTCTTTTGAGGCAAGTGTCAAAGGAATGGACATCATTCTCAACATTTATCAAAAAACCCATAGAAATCATTCAGAGGAAATTTGATTCTGCTAAAAATCAGGTGAGGTCAAAGCAACTGAACTTCAACCAAGCAATCTTAAGGTTCACAGAGAAAGCATACAAAAAAAATCTCATCCAGCCAACAAACAATAGGAATTAGATTTCTACCTTTGAGAAGAAATGGTTTTTGGCAAGTGCTTATGATCAAGCTTCGGTGAGAACAGGGAGAAGCTTCTGAGTTATTCCAGCGTCAATATTGGAAAATGATGGGATGCCGGTGGAGCCGAATGGGTGAGTCTTGGGTGTTTGGTGTAAAGATCGAGAGTTTGATTAGGCGGCTATATGGTGTTATCTCATAAAAAATGAGGTTACCGCTGCTGGTGAGTGAGTCACGGTCAGGCGAGGGAAGCTTCGGCCGGGCTGGTGACGATGGAGAAGTTAAGCCAGCGAGGGTGTTAGGTGTAGCGAGCTTCTCGGTCTGGGCAAAGGCAATAAGTTTCTTCGACAACGGCGTGAGTACAACGAGCCTCTCCGGAGGTGGCAACAGTCGATCAGCATAGTGTAGTTTTAAGGGATCTGTTGATGGTAAAGGGAATGGGTTTAGATTGGTGTTGTGTTTTGGAGAAGAAGAATGGACCATAGGGGTGAGAATTTGGAAAGATTGAAGTGATAAAGGTGGGGTTTGAGCAAAGGAAGCAGGGTTTGAGGTACTGGGCCCCATGAATGCTCTATTTCTTCTCCATACCTCTCCTTCTAATGCTTTAATTTTTTCATTTTCAACTTCCCAAAACCAGTCATCTAGGGCATTAAATTGAACTTTAAGCTTATATGGTCTTATGGTGCTAACAAAGAAAAAGAGGAGTAGGGCCTGATATTTCAAGGTTGAAAATTCATACGTAATGGCTTCTTTTTGGGTCGAAGCCATTCGTATATAGGGGCAATTGTTGGGTATAAAACTAATTTAGCTAATTAAGAGCTAATTGAAATTAATATATTAGCTAATTAATTATAGAAAGCTAGGATAATTAATTTATTAATTATAAAAAGCTCAATTAATGAAATTAGTAATTAATTTATAAAGCTTAAATAGTTAAATTACTTAATTAATTTATTATGATGGATCAACGTGGGCAATGGAAGATGGAGGAGGTGAGCAGCATTACGTGGGCAACAGTTATTTAGTACATCAACAATTTTCTCAAGGGGGCTCATATAAAATGGAAATGAAGAAGTAAAGGAAGGGACAATCAACAAGCAAATTCTCTTAAAATTTCAAGCTTCAGCATTTTATTTTCGTGTTCATATAATCAGTTTTCTTCATTTTTCTACTTTTTTCCTTACGATTAATACATCCATTGTTCATCATTAATTATCAATCAAATTACCTTTCATTTACTTCCGTTATTAACTTATTTTTCAGCTTTATCTTACTATTTTTTTTTGTTAATGAGCCACTTAATTACATTCAAACAAATTGTTCCAAGGAGTTTGGAAATTCACAATCGGCCGACGTATTTATTGAGATTTAACCTCTGGCATGCCCTCATTAATTATTTTAAAAAATTCATGCCAAACAATTTTATAAATAAATTTATATATTTTCTTAATTATTTTTATCTATTATTAATATTCAAATCGTGTCTTTTCATAATTTTTTTATTTCATTCAGAAAATTTTTCTAATAAAGATTAAATTAATTTTTAAATATCTTATTAAACTTTAATTTAATTGTTAACTTATATAGTAAATCTTTTTATATTTATCAGTCTCTTCAATAAATTTATAGTCAAAAAATATAATTTATTCTTAAATTCACTATTTAGTTCATAATTTGATTTAATTTTAATAAAATTATTGAATAATATTAACTTTTTAAAATTATTATTTATCGTTTTTAGGTTGGTGTTAGAAAGTGATTTCAACAAAATTAGTTAATATTTTTTATGAGAAAGTTAATTCCTATAAAGGGATAAAGATTGTATAAAAATAATGATTTAAATGTTGAGAATAAGATATTAAAAAGTAGCTAACAAATGCATAATTTTATTTATAAATAATTAAAATTTTGGATAAAATTATAAAATATTTAAAAATTTTGAAATATTTAAATAAAATATTTTATTTGCATGGAATTGATGGATCTATAAAAAAAATATTAAAAGAAATACACATTAGCTTATCACATTGCATTGGTTAATTTTAATCAAAATTAGGATAAATTAATCAAATTTAAAAATTTTATCAAAAATTAGAATTTCAGACTTTTCACCAACAACCCTAAATTAAATAATTAGTTAGTATAACTAACATCCGATGTTTTAACTTTATACAATTAAATATTTATAAAATATAACTATCATTATAACTACATTCACATTATTAAAGATCTAATTCTATATAGATAAATTTTCCATATAAAAGAATAATAATTATATTTTCATCTTGAAAAATGTTCCACTACATCAGTAATATTATATCGTTCCATAATTCAAAAAAATGTCATTGATGCACTAAATCAATACAGATGAGGGAATTATAAAAACGAAACAAACAAAGAAATGCTTGGGGCTTTTTCCCGAGTCTGATGGCAGTTTTAAGCGAAACGATCTGCTTTAGACGATTGTAATAACGCTGTTGAGCTGCACAAGTCAAACCACAAAGCTATATCAATGCAACTCTTCAACCCAAATAATTTTTGTTCTTTTTAACCCTTAACTCAAATATTATAGGTTTTAACACAAACTTCTCGATTTTTTAGAAATATCATAATTATATAAATTAGTAATTATTATAAGTGTAATTATAATCCTTGATAAAAAAAATTAAAATTTTAGTATGAATCTAATTTATTATATAAGATTATAAATTTATGTACCAATTTTTATTAAATATCAAAAATATATTAATTTTAAAATTATTAATGTGTAAGTAATAATTGATGTATAAGTAATATTTAATAAATATGAATAATTGAGTTTATAACAAGTAAAAATTCTCTAAGTAATTACTTCATGCTAATAAAAAGATTTCTCTGCATGAAAATGATACAAAATAATAATTATTAACAACTATAATAACATGAACAACTTACTCTAGAATGTCTTTCCAGAAGGAGCAGCTTGTCTCATCATCTAACAGTTTATCTAAAGATTCATATAATGTGAAGCTTGGGGAAGCGGATGAGTAGTTTAATGAGTCAGGTTTGCTTTCTACTTGGTCAAGAACCGTGCAGGTCGCAGGAGAAGGTGATGCTAAGGTCATTTCAGGAAGTGGGTTTTCACTTAGGTTATCAAAAAGACTGCTCAAGCTCATGTTTTCCATGTTCAAGGATCCTTCTTGGCTCGTTCCATCTTCATTAATGCATGCTATTGGATTATTTCCTAGTTGATCATGTGCGTTTTGTATTTGGGGTGCTAAAGAACTTATATTGGGCAGTGTGCTTGTATTGATAATCTGCAGTAGATTTTGCAGCAATTGAATTTTGGCCAAGTAAGTTGCATCTGCATGCAACTTAAATATATTATTCCATGGATTTGTAATGCTTGACAAATTACCAAATGTCGAACCTCCAAATAGCTGAGAAAGATTGACAAGTTGACTGAAATCAGTTCTTGGCTTATGAGTGTTCGGATCAATTCCCATTTGAAGAAGCTTTCTTCTTATGTGGGTGTTCCAATAATTCTTGATTTCATTATCTGTTCTTCCTGGAAGATGGGTTGCTATAGTCGACCACCTGGAAGACAAAAGGCATAGTGAAATACAGTTAGCTTCTCATCTAGTTTCTAGAATTCTAAACCCTTATTCTATGTATCTAACCATTTTCACATCGAAACCTTCAATCATTTTAGACTCTTATTCTGTGTAACCTATGCAAAAATAAATATTGTATGAACTTGAGAAATGATTATATGAAAGTACTTGTTTCCAAGAACTGAGTGAAGATTGATTATAAGCCGTTCTTCTTCGTCAGAAAACTTTCCTCTCTTTATGTCAGGCCTCAAATAATTTGTCCATCGAAGTCTGCAACTCTTTCCACATCTGTTTAAACCTGCAAGTCTAGGTAGAGCTCTCCAGTTTCCATGACCATGTTTATTGATATAATCTTTTAGCTTCTCGTCCTCTTCAGGCGTCCATGGACCCTTCTTCAAGTTATCGTCATAGCAGCATGGAGATCTGACCATATTGTCTGCGTATAGATACAACCAATAACAATGATGGAAAAATTGACGAAAGATTTTCTTCCCGGAAGAAAATGTTTGGTTTAGATTGCGAAGGCAAATAATTCTACAAAGCAAGTCTAGACATGGATGATGGGTTTTATAGAAACATTGGTGCAGGTAAAGAAACAAACAAAGGTCAATTTTGGCGGCCCTCAGTGCTGATTCGAACGCCAAGCGTTGTGATTTCCTTCTGATGAAGGCCAACATTCCGTCCAAATTCAGTTTTTTCTCCGACTAAATTAAATTGAAATTGATTTTTATACCAAAAATTGATAATTTTAGAATTTCAAATCCAATTTAAATTTCCTTGCCCCAACTTAAATCTACTATACTTTTTCTTTTTCAAAAGAAATTGTTTTAATTTTGATATTGTGTTCACAACTAAAGAAAATAACCAAGTTAGACTTGTTTTAATATAATCCATATAAAAGCCGAATACTCTAATACTTGTTTTAAGTACTTAGAAATTTTTTTGAATAGATTAGATGTAGCATGTAAGATGATAAAACAATTAATGTGATTATGATACATCTCAATTTTTGTTAATTATATAATTATATAATAATGATTTTATTTTAAATAATATAATTATAATTATCAATTCAAATTATATCATTTCCTCGGGTACTTGAGTAAAAAGGTAAAAACTATATTAAAAAGGTATAAAAAGTTAGTTCATTAAGATATGCTAAGCATTTAAGAAGAAGAGAAGAAAGGGGAAGTATTAACCTGGCAACTCGCGTCGGATGGAAGGGAGAAGCGTAGAAGCAACTTACTAAGACACTAAGGACAGGATTAGGTATTGGCAAGTGTCATACATATGACAAGTTGGGTAAATTTGAAGGACAACATGTTACGAAAAGGTTTTACATTTAGGTCAATGCCCACATCATTTACCACATGAGTTGGTCTTCTTAAACTTACTACGTGTAATTTGTTCAACCTTTTGAGTTGATACATTGATTGGGATTGACTTTAAAAGTCGTGGTTTGTAAAAGCAACAATTTCTACCATTTGAAATTATTTATGATTGTAAATTTGTTAGTAATATATATTAATTATTATTAAATATTATATATATATATATATTAATTATTGATTATATATTAATAATTAATGATAGTTCTATATTAATTATTATAATATTAATGCATGTATAATATTTAATGAAAATTGATATTATCATTATATTATTGATAAATTAATAATTTTACATAATAAATCTAATTCATATAAAAATTACTATCCATTATAAAAGGTTAGAACTGAAAAATGATGGATATCACTAAACTGAATTTACCCGCAGACTTTAATCACCGGTATTGCTAATAGTCATTAATTCAGGATGAAAATTTGTAGTATATGATTTTTTAAATAAGGTTTTGGGCTATAACATTAATATAAGAGTCAATTGATTTAGGTAGATTGCATACAAATGAAAATTAAACATAATCTTAGTTCTATCGTCCTTGTGGTCATCTTTTTTGTCATTTTCTTTTAATTTTCATATAATTGAAGGCTTAATGAGGCTCTAACTACTAATAAAATGTGTTCAATGAATGGTTGATCACCCATTTTTTACCAATAACAACTATATTTCATCCCAAAGTTTGAAATCTCTTTATTTCAACGATTAGTAATGAATTTAAAAGGTTTGTTGTCCGCCATGAATCACACACTTCAAAGATTCTAATTTCTTTTAAAATTGTTGCTTTTTGAAACCTCTCTAAGTCTTCTCTTTCATATTTTCTGTCTAATTTCAAGAACTTTCTTTCATGTTTCCTAAATTTGTATCCATTCTCTATAAATTAAGCTATTATATTATTTTAATTCATACTATATTATTCTTATATTTGAATGGTATCGCCATAATAATTCTCATGATTTCTTATATTTTTCTCTAATATGAGAAATTAGCAATCTCTAAGATTTAAGGTGTCTAATCAATCATGGTTACATTTGTTGACTCATAAAAATGCGACCAACTTCATTATTCAAATTAAAAGTTTAAGGTTATGTCCGAAAAGGATGTGTTTTTAGTACTATATGGTGAAAGTTACTCTTAAATTTAGGGGTCAACCAAGTCACGTGCCATCTTCCCTGGTTATACCATGATTGTTATAAGAATCCGGTCGGGCTCAAGGTCATCACATTCGCATTGCTCAAGGAAGATGAATAGAAGCTTTTACAAATCGTATCATAAAATCGTAAGGTTTTGCATGTTAACTAAAATAATATGCAATATAAAATAAGTATATAAGTTAATGCATTTCGTATTGAATGTAATATCACTATTCTTTATAGCTTAATTTATATAAGAAAATTATTTCAAAGGAAAATTATCTTATTTTATATTAAGTATTTTTTCTAATATAACAAAATTCATTAAATGAAGTTTTGAAAAAATCATCATAAATTATGTAAATTGAAATAATCTTAAATAAAAATAGAAAATTTAACATATCAATATATAGAAATCTAAAAATTAGTTAAAAATAGGAAAATGATATTTTTCTGGAAAAAAAATTAAAAGTAGTATTCTTACGAATATAAAGAATGCATCTCGTTAAGTGCAAATAAGAACTGAAAACAGAATATTTATGGATGAGATTCTATTATATGAAGGGTGATGATAAATCAAGTAACAACCAACATACAATTATACAACAAAAAACATTTCCTTTTTTTATATAAATTATTGATTTTTTTATTTTAATAATTGTAAAAAATTGATATTCATTAATTTGAAGTTTTTGATTAATTAATTTAAATGAATTTTTGCTTATTTGATTTTATTTATTATTCATATATTTGGAGATGATATTTTCTATCTTTTTGATGCTTGATAATCATATTCGCATTTGGATTTTAATGTGATTGATTAAATTAAAAGGATAAATATACATTTGATAAATATTTTGATTGAAGATCTTGATTGGATAATTATTTGACTTTATATTTTTGTTAATTATCCTTAGGATTGTTATGATATTTTTTCAAAATTATAGAAGGATAATTATCTTATTTTCTAAATGAATATTTTTTTGATTTTCTTTTCAAATGATTTTATTGCATATTTAATATAATTTATTTTTCAAAAATTAAATATATTAAGTTATCTGCGTTGAAGGAAACATTTCAATTTGATAATGGAAATTCGATCCATCTACTACATTTATGGAAGTCATTAAACAAAATATATGAAGATTTTCAAGGAGCATTTTTGGAAGATTATATTTAATAAGGCATCTTAGAATTTTGTTAAGAAAATTTTGAAAATATATACCTTAACTCAAATCAAATATATTTCAAAATATAAAATTTCCTTTTTTGATAAAATGAGTTTTGGATATTACTTCAATTTTCTAAAAATGTTAAATTTAAAAATCAATTTTGGTAATAAATCTATGTGTCATGTAAATCTAGCATTTTGATTTAACGTAACAAAAAACTATTTTAAAATGATTTTGATTAACTTATATATTTATACTTTATATATTTATGGAGTATAACTATCATATTTTCAATTATAAATACATAAGTTTTGAAGTTAGACAACACAACAAGAGATTTCAGATAAGAAAATGATTAAATTTATATACATTTAAAGTATTTTTCTAAAAGAGCTTCATTTGCATATCTATTCTCAATCTTTTCAATAGGTTATGTATAGGTTGCGAAAATTATTATTCTTAAACTACTTGTGTACTGTGAGAGATTTTCAAGTAAGTCAAATTATGAAAAACTTGAAGATGTTACAAGTGAGCTTATGAAAATTTGAGGTTATCAAGTTAGCATGCTAAAACTTGAAGAGATTACGAGTTAGCTTACTAAAAACTCCTAATTGTAAAAGTTTCAAGTTAACCTTGAAATCTTATTATGGTGATTTGATATAGTAGAGCATCAAAATATTGGTTTTAAGAGAGTGGATGTAGACATTTAGGCTAAACTACTATATATCATGTTTATTTTTAGCCTACTAATATTCAATTATTTTACTTTAAAAGACTTTAATAAAAAGGATTTCACCTAAAGTAATCTACTGTTTTCCAAATGGGAGTTTTCTAAAATAGTCAATCTATTTTTGCAACTTTGATTTATTTTTGAACTAATCTATTTAGTATTTTATTTTATCAAAATAGTTTGCCAAAATTTATATTAGCTCATTGATTTTGAAAATAGTTTACTAGTTCTAGAAATAGTTTGCTAAAATTGTCTTAAATTTTTAAAATCTATCAATTCAGCCCCCTCTTGGCCACTACTTTTGGGATTAACATTTGGTGTCAAAACTTATCTTTATTTTACAGGTTTAATAGCTTTAGAGAGATCTAATGGTAGTTGATTTGAGTAGTAACATGATTCTTACTCTAAATATTGAAGGACATTCAACAACAAGACCTCATTTGTTCAATAGAGCAAACTACTCATATTGGAAGACTAGAATAAGGAACTTTATTCAATCAGTTGACATTGAATGCTGGAAAAATATTTTGTTTAATACTACACTTCTTACCAAAATAGATGAGAGTAAATATATTGATGTTGGTTGGAAGTTTATCTAAGTTAATTCTAAAGCTGTAAATATTTTGCATTATGTTACAGTCCAACATTTAAACACTTAAGTGCACACAACACGTGAACAAGTCCATTAGTTATCATGCTTAGAAGATTAAATTTTTGTTGAAGATAAATTCCTATGATTTATTATCCTGTGCATGAAACCATGTGAATTTATATAAGTAAGTATGGTAGTGGGGTAACTGATGTTTACATGTAGCTAAATTAAATAGTTTAGTGTAATATTTGTACAATTTGATTTAAAATTATAAGTCAAAAACTTGTGATTAGAACACATATTTTTATATAAGTGTCATGGTTAATAATATGTGGTATGAGTTATGAATATTAATGTTGGTATATGTTATATGTATTAATGTTTATTTATATCATTATTAATGTCATTATATTGTTAAATGAGTAGAATAAGTGGAAGTAGTATATATAATATTATATTTAGGGTACTGGAATAGAATTTATATTATATAATATGTTAAATAAGAAATAATACTATATTAGGTGAGTGGAGAAGTGATAGGATGTTTCCCATGCGTGTTTTGGTTTGGACAAAATTGATCTTTCTCTCCAATTATGTCATACGATATCTTTAGCCTCTTTTCTACTAATTCTTCCTTCTTGAGATGCAATGAATTTCTTCTTATGCGTATGGTTCCATTGGCATGATTTAGAAGCAAGAATCTTGGCTTAAGAGGTAATTTGATGTTAGAATAAAGGAATGTGTTTTCTCTTTTTTTTGATACATTGAGGAGTGATTTAGGAATGTGGTGGATATAATTGTTTTAACTTGATGTGTTTTGAGAAATGAAGTGTGGATTCCATGAATAGTGAAGTGAGTTGTTGAATAGGTACCTTAAATGAAGATGGCGTGTTTGAAGTAAGTGTTACGTGCTTTATGTTATAACACTCTAATCTCACTTTCATCTAATTCTTGTGTGCTAGTTATTGTTTGGTGTTAAAATGATAAATTGTATTTTACTCATATGACTAGATTTTTAAATGTTAGGATTTGGTAATATCGATTACGAAGATGGTTGAGCTATTAATGTTAAGCTATGGTATGGTTTGTAAGTTAAGATTGAGCTACCATATATGTTGCATGCTCTTGTGTGTGTGTGTGGGTGAGTTTTATGGTCATTACTCATGGTATGGAGTGTTGATTGTTGGACATGCTTGCATTAGGTGCTGAAGGTGTTATGTGAGAATTGTTTTAATGGAGCGACTTTAGCCCTTTGTCTGTTGGATTTGTACAACGTGAAATTGATTGATAGCTGTTCTGAAATATTATTAACAATTTATCATAGTAAAAGAAGAAGTATCATCCAGTAAAGGTTCGTCTAAAAAGACAACCAGTAGAAGAACTAAAAGACAGCCTAGTTCTGATATGGAGTCGACAGCGTCCAGTTCGTCATCCTCCACTAAAGATTCGACATCTTCACATGCTTACAGCAGTGAAGATAGTTGTTATGTACCACCAGTAAAAATAAAAAGTAAAACAAGTAAAGAAAGAAGAAAAGAAAAAGAAAAAGAAAAAGAAGAAAGAAAAAATAAAAGAAAGAAAGGAAAAATTAAAGAAAAAAGAAACATCTTCGTCAGATTCAGAATAAAAGGCAGAAGGAACCTTATTCCTTCATTCTGGAAGGAATAAGGTAAAGCTTGTTTGAGAAATAAAAATAAAATATTTTCTTCTTCTCTTTTATTTTCTAAGTAGGCTATCCTTAGCCGAAATTATTTATAAAAACCGTATTAACGGCATACTTCTTCTCTTCCCCCACACTCTAACTTAACTCTGGGGATCCCAGGTTAAGGTTGCAGGAACCCTTAAACCAACTGTATGTTATGACTGTTGCATGCTATTTGTAAAACTGTTTTCATAAAATAAAACCAATTAAACCTGAGTATGCTCTTGAGTTGCGGCTTAGGCTGATCTTCTCAATCAGAAAAGGAAATTAAAATCACTGTTCCGAAATTACTATTTCGACTAAAATTAAACTGTTCCGATTAAAGTATATTGGCTGGAAACCAACGGTTGCAGACTATTGGTCCAAAGAAGAGTATAAAGCCCAGTGGTGGGAATCTCTTGTACTATTGGTATAACAACGCCACGTACTAAAACTAAAATACTATTTAGATCTAAACTGTTCCGATCACGATTATACTATTTCGATCCGATAAGGACTATTCCGATCCATTGCAGGACTATATTATACTATGACTAAAAAGTCGTATAAAAGACAAAAAACAACTAATAGAATATTAACTGAAGAAGAAGCAATATTAACCATTTTTATAGTCGATACAGATTGTACTTTTACTGATACAATATATTATTTAAGTTTTATTTTAATTCATTTCTATTCTCATATGCTTATTTATTATTTATATAATCACCTCTACCTGTTTTAGTAAAGTAAACGGTTCAATATTGGTAAATTATAAAGTCTAATATAAATCTTTGCTGGTATCAGAGCCTGCTTTTTGCAGGTGGAAGTAATTGGTAAAAAGTAAAAGATGATTTATCACTAAAAAGAATCCATTTTGAAACTTTGAATGAGTTTTGAGTATGCCAATTGAACCCATGACAGCCATCGTGTAGGCATTTTAGGGTATAACAGGCAGTGGCCGCGACAGATTTCAAAATTGAAAAATGGAACCTTTTTTGTGTAAATCATCAAACACTGTTAAATTAGACGACTCAGAATCATCAGAAATAAAAAGAATAATAAATAGAAATGAATTAATATTAGAAGATTTTAATAAAGCGATAGATGAATGGGAAATACCTAAAGTAGATAAAAAACAGATTTATGAGATTCCAAAATTAAATATTTTTAAAACAGATTATATAATAAAAAC
>CANYBF012245958.1:0-36436 GCA_948192965.1 Dalechampia spathulata
TCGTCGTCGTTGTCACTCTCCTTCTCATCGTCTTTCACATCTTCCACCACAGGTACATCCTCATTCTAAACAAAAAGAGGACAAATAAATTAGACCGACAGAAATAAACGAATCAACGTAGATAAAGAGAAAAATGAAAGAAGAAAACAAGGAAACATAAAGAAAACATTGAATACTTCTGGGATTTTGTTGATCTCCTCGGGCATATGCTCTGCCGCTTCAGGGTTGATGGCCTCTGCTTCAACGACGGGAGCTGGAGACATGGCTGTTTGGGTTTTTGCTGCGTTTAGGGATAAGAATTATATATAAATACAATTATATATATATATACATAAAATATATATACAATTTTAAAAGAGTGACGGATTTTAGCTACGGAAGACGGATTTTGCTACGGAATTAATTCCGTAGCTAAGTCCATCACTATTTAGCTACGGAAATAATTCCGTAGCTAAATTCCATAGCCATTTAACATCTTTTTTGTAGTGAAAGATTTGCATCTGTTTATAAAAAAGAAAACCAATTCTA
This sequence comes from Dalechampia spathulata, assembly GCA_948192965.1. Lineage (NCBI taxonomy): Eukaryota > Viridiplantae > Streptophyta > Magnoliopsida > Malpighiales > Euphorbiaceae > Dalechampia > Dalechampia spathulata. Next base: position 529 of record CANYBF012245958.1, read on the forward strand.
CCCAATAATACGAGTCTTTAATTCTTAAAACATTCAAATAAACAAAACACGAACTTCTCACAACGCAGTGAAAATGCACCACGACAATCAATAAGCATAACACAACGGAGCATTAAATGATAAGAAAAGGAAAATAGAGATCTTTAAACGGAGAACGATTTATCACATTAAAACTTCAAAATAAATCAGAATGCTTTCCACCGTGAACAATTAACCATTAATTGTCGAATACAACAATCAGTAATCCTAATTCCATAAATCTTCGAGAAAATAATCACATGCCCATGCACGCCGTTTTACATCATCTAACATATAAAAGCCGAATCAGAGCTCTAAAAATTACAATGATTGCGACCGATCCAAAATCATCAAATCCAAACATAACAAGGAAGATCAAATCTATCACAGAACCAAAAATTGAAACTTACATTGAAAAAGAAGACGCGTGAAAATCAGCTTAGGGTTAGGTTTCGATAATATCTTATTGGAAGAAATTGATGGGGAGGAGCTCCGTATTTATCAAAGGATTTGGCTCTTTGAAATGACCAAACTATCCTCTAACGAATCATTTTTTATTTTTTTTCCTTTTCTTATATAATATCATAATTTTATGTAAATACAACTACTCAGAGCCGTACATATTAATAAATTATTCAAAATTTTAATTTAATAAAAATTATTTAAATTTATTTAATAAATTAATTAAATTTAAATTAAATAAGATTTAATTTATTAAATATATGAATTGATTTATTAATAAATTCATAAATTAATTCATTAATTTATATAAAAATAATTTAATTTTAAATATATAATATATAAATTTATAATTATATAAAATAATTTTAATTATTTATAAAATATTATATGTTATTAATAATTTTTTATATTTTAAATAAAATAATAAACAATTATTTTATAAATTATATTTATTAAATATTCAATTAAATTTATTTAAATTTATAATATTTAATTATAAATAAATGGAACATTAACTAATTAACTCAATTCATGTATCAATACGTATGTATATATATATATTATGACTCAATGTAATAGTTTAAGAATCTTTAAACTGGAACAGACACTTCGCCGATGAAAGCTACTGGTTCGTTAGCATCTTCACCCCAATTTTCAGTTCCATATGCGAAATTATTATAAATTTGTGGCTTATTATATTTATTTTGATTATTACATTATTCCCATAAAAATAATATAAATTCCAAGTGGAAAGAAAAAGGCTTGTTGTAAATAACGCGATTTCTTTTTTCACAGTAATTTGATGAATTACCTTCATATCACCACCACTGATCAGACTCCGGCGGACCCACCGGTGAGCTTCTTGGCAGCAGTTCGGATCATTGAAATTGGGAAATTAGCGGAGGATGGCGATGATTGAGGTCGGTTTCTTTAATTCTTCAACAAGTTAGCAAAAAAGGTGTTTCATTTCGATTGGTTTTTGTTGTTTGTTGACTAAGTTTTGAGATTTGGTTTGTTTCTGTTCTTCTTAAGGGAAAAATAATTAACTTTGTTTTTAATTTTAGTTGTTATAATTGGTTAGGGCACTGGGTTTTAGCTTATTAGCTAAAAAAGCATGCATTTTTTAGCATTACATGTTACGTGTAATTAATTAGTTATGATTTAGGGATTTGGTGTCCAGTTGAGCTAATTTTAGATATGTTATTTGGGTTTTTGCTTGAGATAGAATTATATCGTATGAGGGTTGAGATTTGAGTGTTTGAAATTGAAATGATAAGTAACAAAGTTGAGGAAGGAGTGATTTAACTTGTTAGTCATTTCAATTCCTTTTGGAGATTGTCTTGTCATGAAGCTGAAATATTTCGGTGAGAACTTGAATTGGAGGTGATTGTTTGGTTTCCTCTGAATAAACACTGTAGAGAGAGAGAGAGAGAGATGATGGGCTTTGCTGCAATGTGATGTTGGTAAACAGGAGTGTCAATCAGATAGATATGCTTTGAGGGAAACTAGTCTAGATTTTGAGAAGCAGCTTGAAGCTGGCATTCTGTAGTTGAATCAATGAATGTGCTCTTTAAGCGTAACAGGGGACAGGGCTTTTCTTTGTTGAAAATAAGAAAGAATGGAATTTAATGGAGACATCAGAGTTATAATAGCCATGGCATGATACAAGAACAAAAAAGAAAATTGCTACTTGTTGCTTGATCTTGCTTGTTGATTTTCATTAATGTTTGTCTTTTGTTTGGCACTTCAGGGGGAAGAAGGTTCTCAGAACAGTGAGCAACTGCTTGAGGATGAAGGTGATGATCTTGAATTTGATAGCAATGGTCTAGAGATTGAGGGAAATGACCTTGAAATTGGGAGCAATGAACTTGAGATCGAAGGTAACAACCTTGAGATTGATACTCATGACCTTGAGGCTGAAGGTAATGATGTTGACAGTAATTGTGACCAAATGCTTGATATTGAAGACCATGATCATGATAAAAGTGGAGACAATACAGTTTTGGATGTTCAAAATGGTGATTCTCAAGGGCATGATTATCCTCCTCCTGTGGAGGGAATGGAGTTTGAATCGTATGATGATGCTTACAATTATTATAATTGTTATGCTAAGGAGTTGGGATTTGCCATCAGGGTGAAATCTTCATGGACAAAGCGTAACAGCAAGGAGAAACGTGGTGCAGTGCTTTGTTGCAACTGTGAGGGTTTCAAGATAATGAAAGAAGCAAATAGTCGTAGGAAGGAAACAAGGACTGGTTGTCTTGCAATGATAAGGTTGAGGTTAGTGGAATCTAATCGGTGGAAGGTAGATGAAGTCAAGCTTGAGCACAACCACTCTTTTGATCCTGAAAGGGCCCAAAATTCCAAGTCCCACAAGAAGATAGATGCTGGGTCTAAAAGAAAAGAAGAAACAGCTGTTGATGTTGAGGTACGAACAATCAAGTTATATAGAACAGCTGCTACTGATCCTCTTGGCTATGGAAGCTCAAACTCTCACGAAGGAGACAGCAGCCATCACGTAGACAGATCCAAACGTCTTAAGTTGAAAAAAGGGGATGCACAAATCATTTGCAATTATTTTTCTCAGGCACAGCTGACAAATCCTAACTTGTTCTACTTGATGGATCTCAGTGATCAAGGATTTCTGAAAAATGTTTTCTGGATTGATTCGAGGTCAAGGGCTGCATACGGGTACTTCGGAGATGTGGTTATATTTGACACGACATGTTTGTCAAACAAATATGAAATTCCACTCTTTGCATTTGTTGGAGCAAATCACCATGGGCATCCTGTTCTGCTTGGTTGTGGTTTACTAGCAGATGAGACATTGGAAACATATATCTGGTTATTCAGGGCATGGCTTACATGCATGTTGGGTCGTCCTCCGCAGACTATCATCACCGATTATAGTAAGGTCATGCAAAGTGCAATTGCAGAAGTGTTTCCAAGGTCTAATCATCGTCTTTGTCTGTCTCATGTTATGCAAAGGATTCTCGAGAATTTGGGAGCATTGCAGGATTATGAAGCCTTTAAGATTGTGCTGAATAACACTGTATATGACTCGCTAAAGATTGATGAATTTGAATTGGCTTGGGAAGGGATGATCCAGCGTTTTGGAATTGTGGACCGGGAATTGCTTCGAGTGTTTTATGAAGATCGAGAACGGTGGGCTCCAGTTTACTCCAAAGACACCTTTTTTGCTGGAATGTCCACTTTCCATAGAGGTGAGATTATGATCCCATTTTTTGACGGTTATGTGCATAATCAAACATCTTTGACAGAGTTTTTCGACATTTACGAATTAGTATTACAAAAGAAACATCGGAAGGAAGCTCTAGATGATCTTGAGTCAAGAGACTCAAGTCTCATGTTGAAAACAGGCAACTATTACGAATTGCAGCTATCTAAAGTGTATACAAATGAGATATTTAGAAAATGCCAAGATGAAGTGGTGAAGATGTCCTCTTGTTTTGGCATCGCACAGGTTCATGCCAATGGGTCGGTAGTCACGTATATGATCAAAGCACCCGAGGGCGAGGATAATACGAGCCATGTCAGGAATTTTGAGGTATTGTACGATAAATCCGGAGCCGAAGTGAGGTGCATTTGTGGTTGTTTCAACTTAAAAGGTTACCTGTGCAGGCACGCGCTATGCATTCTTCAATACAATGGGATAGAGGAAATCCCTTACCAATATATTTTGGCGCGATGGCGGAAGGATTTCAAACGGCTATATGTGTCGGATATCGGATCAAACAACATTGATATGGCGAACCCAGTTCAGTGGTTTGATCATTTGTACAAACGAGCAATGCAAATTGTTGAGGAAGGGATGATATCTCAAGATCATTATATGGTTGCATGGCAAGCATTTAAAGAATCTCTGAATAAGGTTCGCCTTGTAGCAGACAGACATGTTTAAAAATTCATCATAAATAAATCATTAGTTTTTATGAATCTGCGTCATCTCTTAATTTTTTTTGATAAATGGGATGAAATTTCAATCGATATTTGATAGAGATGTGAATCAAGCATGATGCCGATCTCTAAACAATGTTTAAATCCTCGAGCTGTTTTTCCCATGAAAGGAACCAACCATGAACGTCATGCCTGCAATTCAGAATGTTCAGATCACATGTTCATCATTCGATGTCGGATAATTATAGTTGCTTCGGTTCTATGACGCATTTGATTTCTAATCTTATCAAAAAACCAAAAGAAAAAAAAAGATGAATTTACAAATAAATTATTTCTCCTTTTTCTATGGAACACATATATAAGTAGTTTAGCCTTACGTCAAACCAACTGACCATAAAACGCTGGAAATCCAGAGTTTCAGAAGAACTCGGAGACGAATTCCGAACTTCCAACATCACGAAATAACAGTAGTCGTTGCTCTACAAACTATAATGAATGAGCAGACAAATTATCGTTAAAAGAATCATTGGTGATGTTTCTTTTTTTAATTCCTCACCCTTTGCAAAACTCTTGGATTCATGCGTCAAGTCCAGGTCTTTACGTGACACCCGTCGCATACACGCCAGAATCCTCAAAACCCAGTTCGCCCATGAAGTTTTTATGCAGAACAGGCTCATTGATGTTTATGGGAAATGTGGCTGTTTGGATGATGCTCGTCAGGTGTTTGATAAAATGCCTGAGAGAAACATTTTCAGTTGGAATGTTATTGTTAGCACATTGGTAAAATATGGTTTTCTTGATGAGGGGGCACGACTATTTGCGTCCATGCCTGAGCCTGATGAGTGTTCTTGGAATTCAATAATTGCTGGGTTTGCGCAACACGATCGATTCGGAGAAGCATTGGATTATTTTGTTAAAATGCATAGGAATGGCTTCGTGCTTAATGAGTATACTTTCGGTAGCAGTCTTAGTGCTTGTGCAGGTTTGAAGGACTTGAAAATGGGTGCGCAAATTCATGCTTTGATGTTAAAATCTCATTTCCTTTTGGATGTTTATATGGGTTCTGCTCTTATTGATATATACTCTAAATGTGGACTTGTCAATTCTGCTCAAAGGGTTTTTGATGGGATGACAGAAAAGAATGTTGTATCTTGGAATAGCTTGATTACATGTTATGAACAAAATGGTCCCGCTAAGGAAGCTTTAGAAAATTTTGTCAGGATGATGGAGAATGGGTTTGAACCAGATGAGATTACCCTGGCAAGTGTAGTCAGTGCTTGTGCAAGTTTGGCTGCCGTTAAACAAGGTTTAGAAATTCATGCATGTGTTGTTAAATGCGATAAACTTAGGGATGATCTTGTTCTAAGCAATGCACTGGTTGATATGTATGCAAAATGTGGTAGAATTGATGAAGCTCGATGTGTTTTTGATCGAATGCCATTTAGGAATGTAGTGTCTGAAACCTCTATGGTTAGCGGTTATGCGAAAACAGCAAGTGTTAAAGCCGCCAGATTATTGTTCACAAAAATGATAAAAAGGAATGTAGTTTCTTGGAATGCTCTTATTGCAGGGTATACTCAGAATGGAGAGAACGAAGAAGCACTTGGACTTTTCCGCATGCTAAAAAGAGAAGCTATCTGCCCAACTCACTACACTTTTGGGAACTTGTTGAATGCGTGTGCGAATCTTGCTGATCTACAACTTGGCCGACAGGCACATACTCATGTTTTGAAGCATGGATTTCGGTTTCAATCTGGTGAAGAGACTGATGTTTTTGTGGGGAATGCCCTCATGGACATGTACATGAAATGTGGATCAGTTGAGGAAGGATGTAGAGTCTTCGAAAAAATGGTGGAAAGGGATCTTGTTTCATGGAATGCCATGATTGTAGGGTACGCACAAAATGGTTATGGTATGGAGGCCATAGAATTATTCAGGAAAATGTTGGCGTCTGGAGAGAAACCAGACCATATTACTATGATCGGAGCTTTATGTGCTTGTAGCCATGCAGGTCTTGTCCAAGAGGGTCGAAAATACTTCTTCTCAATGACTGATGAATATGGTTTGGTGCCATCAAAGGACCATTATACATGCATGGTTGATTTACTTGGTCGAGCCGGTTGCCTGGACGAAGCCAAAAATTTGATAGAAACAATGCCTATGCGACCTGATGCTGTTGTTTGGGGATCATTGCTCGGTGCTTGTAAAGTCCATCGCAACATTACCTTAGGTGAGTATGTGGCAGAGAAGCTCTTAGAAATAGATGATACGAACTCAGGACCGTACGTTCTTCTCTCAAATATGTATGCTGAGCTTGGAAGATGGAAAGATGTTGTGAGAGTGAGAAAACTGATGAAGCAGCGGAGAGTTGTCAAACAGCCTGGTTGCAGCTGGGTTGAAGTACTGGGTCATGTGCATGTTTTCTTGGTGAAAGATAAAAGACACAGTCAGAGGAAGGAGATATATTCATTATTGAAGATGCTTACAGAGCAAATGAAACGAGCTGGATATGTCCCAGATGATGCTGATGATCATGAGGCATATGAGGAACAGAATGAATCAGAAGTGAGCTCCTATTTCCAGATGGAAATACCAGCAGAATTAGCTATTGTATAATTCATTTGCAAGATGTTTATTCACTATTTTATCCTTGATAATCACCCTTCTGGAAGCCTAAACCATTATTTTTTACTCAACAAGAAATATAAGATCTGGAATTTTGTCAGAAGTTTTCTTTATACAAGCCCTTGTAGGTTTCTGTCAAAATGCCATTTGCTGTTCCGTAGCCTTTCCTCTTCGTTCGTTTTCTGTCATTTTTCATGAGATCCAATCAGAATTTTCAGTAATTTTCATTTTAAAGTTTATTGTTCACATCTTCTTAGATTTCATATGCAGCACTAGTCAAAACCATTAGCAGGTTGTGGATGAATTGTTTCGCAGAGCCATTCCAGGCAACTTCTAAAGAAAGAAAAGGCATGTCCATGAAAGGTGATGGATCAAAGAGCGCCAGTACTACCTGACAGATACCTGTCAATAGTGTCTCATTCTTCTCCCTGGAAACAATTTTCCCAGGGAAATCATTAATCAGATCGCAAAACTCGTACATCAAATGGGATTCTGACAAGCAGAAATGCCCTCCAAGGGCCTGGAAGCCTTTCCTATGATTCCACGTATTTCTCCTGATGTTTCCAATTTGCTGACGGACTTCTATACGAATTATATCCGAATTTTCAGCTTTGCATGAACATAATATCTTATTATGCTAATAAAATATTCTTAATTACCGAATTAATAAATAAAATTTATTGCCATTTTCTTAAAACTATATTAAATTATGTATTATTTGCTATATAATACATAATAACATGGTCATTATATTTGTAATTTATTCAGAGAAGATCAAAGACAGCATCTATCTTGCTTTTAAAATAATTCATATTAATTATTAATTACCAAAAATGCTTTATAAATTAGTATAATTATTTTATGATTAAATGGAATATAATTTTAAGATATCAACAAAAAAAGTAATTATATCATTATTTTAATTTTTTTTGTAATTTATTAAATAGAGAACTATTTAAACATTCTTCAAAGCTTAATTAGATTTTTTTCGAAGGGACCTAATTGTAAAGATACTTAAATTTAGGGGCTAATTATTAAGTTACGTATTATAGGACGGGAGGGTGCGTGTGGCTTGACTTCGAAATTTCAGTTCACTAATAGCCTAAAACCCTTCGCCACCGCTCTACCTCTCTCCACCCGTCAAAAACCGCCATCGCTACCACCGCCAGCACTAGCGAACTGCATCATCCAAAATTTTGAGGTAAAGTTCTCCTTCTCTCCTGGTTCCTTTGTTTTTGTCTGGTTTAATCTCTTGGCTTCTTTGAAAAAGATGCAATTTTCTATAGTAGGACTCTTCGATTATATCATAGAACACCATAAGAAGAAACAAGCAGGAATTTGATATCTTTATTATCACTCCCCAGCTCAATAAACCCTAAGGTTCTTTATTTTTTCTTTTTGTTTCTTATGATGCACTAATCAGGAACTTGCTGGAAAAAGAAAGGGAAAAATGTCATCTTTAAGGAATTCTATACCCAGAAGAGCTCACAAGGAGCGATCTCAGCCGTGAGTTATTTATATTTTTATTCTTATTGTTATTGTAATTTCTAGAGTCTCTCTTGTTCTTATTGTTATTCCTTTGTGTTTTTTTGTTTATTTTTGGCATTGATTTTGTCATGTGGTACAAATTTCAGACAATCAAGAAAGAAATATGGACTTCTTGAGAAGAACAAGGACTATATTGTTCGTGCTAAAGCTTTCCACAAAAAAGAGGAAACTTTACAGGTACAGTTTGTACTTTGTATTTACCCTTTTTTACTTTTATTTATTTTTTAGCATTCAATTGCAAACTTATTTTACTTGCAAAGTCTCGGAATGTAAGAATTCAATCTACCAAATTATGTGTAATCAATCATATCGCGTTTGGAAGTATTGTAGTGCTAGAATTTAACCATTACTACCCCATAAAAAATGTAAAAATAACAAGTTCTCAAAAGGAATGAAGCATGTCTATTGAAATCAGTTGATGCGAGTGACTTATAGCAAACTAGTGCTTTTACTGTTTTAGTAGTTGATTGATCTGCATGTTTATTCATGGTGCTTAAGCCTATGGTTATGGTTTTATCTTGCAGAGGCTTAAAGAGAAAGCTGCATTCAGGAATCCTGATGAATTTTATTTTAAGATGGTTAAAGCTAAAACTGTTGATGGAGTTCATCGACCAGAGTAATCTATTTTCACTTTCTGAATTTATTTGGTTCTTTCGTATTTTGGAGTAATTTGCCTTAGTTTTCCACCACCTGTTTTTGTAGGAGTCAAGCGAACAAATACACTGAGGATGAATTATTGTTGATGAAAACACAAGATATCGGATACATTCTTCAGAAACTGCAAAGTGAAAAAAAAGTGTGTCATTGATTTAATTTGTTAATTTTCTATTTGGTCTTTCAGATTTGTGATTCCTTGTTATGTCATAGGCATGATGGACGTTTTGTTATTTGCTGCAGAAAATTGAAAAACTGACGGCCACACTGCACTCCCTTGATAGTCAGCCATCAAATAGGCATATTTATTATGCTGAAGACAGGTTTGAGCTACGGTATCTCTTACTTTGATTCTAGGTTGTCATTTTGTACTGATGTTGAAATTACATTTTATTTGTTAATAGAACGAAGGAGCAAAAAATACGGTTGTTGCCTTGTTGGACCAAATAACATGTTTTAGTCATGCTGTTTTGACATATTTACAACATTGTATATTCAGGGCTATGTTTTATAATATGTATCTTGCAAAATAAGATGTATACCTCCATGCTGTCCTGCTTTTCTTTTCTTGCATTTTACTTATTTTTCACTTAATGACCCATAGTTATCTTAGATTTTATTTTACATCTTATTTTGTGCTTTCTGTGATGTTGTAGGGAAGAGGCTAAAGAACTGAGATTGCAATCTTCAAAAAATAAAACTGTCACTGCTTTTGAACAGGTTCCTGAACAAATTAAGAGGTAAAATGATTTGTACCTGGTTTTCTTGAGTTGTATCTGGTATGGTTTTAGAAAGTGATATTTGGTATTTCTTTCTCTTTTGTGCTTGCATTGCACTTGTTTTGGTAGGCAATTTCCTCATTTAAGTTTGCATGTTAACCAAGTACTTGGAGCAGGAATATTCCATCTCTATGATTCAACAAATTGCTTTGGAAGCTTTCTTTATGCCACTTTCTGCATTAGCATAAATCGTGCTTACTGTTCTTGCTGAATCTTGGGCACGTAATGATATAAATCAAATATTCTCTTGTTAATACTTTGGAAAAAAGGATTGGCTTATTGTGAACAACTCAAAACCATGCTCCCATGACCCCCTTTGACTGTGAATAAATCATATGTGAATGGTTTGTTTGTTCAATTGGTTCTCCCCCCACCCACCATACTCTAGCTCAGAACATCAAAGTTCCTAATCAGATGGGATGCACTATATGATTGCTGTTTACATTAATGTCATCATGTCTTACTTTCATGCACAGGAAAATTGCCAGTTCATACAGAGAGCTAGAGGCTCGGAAGAAAAGAGCAAACCAGTTGGAGAAACTCTATGAAGATATGGCTTTGCAGAAGGAGTTACAGGTGTGAATTTTGCCTTATTTTTACAGAAGTATTTGTTTGGGTTATGCACTGAGTTTGACATTAGATATGTTCTCTTGATAATCAGAAAAAGGGTAAAAAGCGCAAACTACGTGAAGATGAAGTTGTCAATCCAACTTCCAAACCAATATATAAATGGCGATCGGAAAGGAAACGATGATGAGCTGTGGATGCTGCACCAAGTCACTTGTTTACCGACTTCTTTCTGATCTTTCTGTTGATTCTCAAGAGCTTACATCGAATAGCTAATAGTAAATGCTCCATGTCAGCCAGGAGGGAAATGAAGAGCTACGTAAGTAGGCGGGATGAGATGATGCATTCAGACCCAAACCTCTGTAGTTTTTTATGACGAACCATTTCAAGCTATTCTTTGATGTTAGGAGCTTGTCATGTTTTTAACATAGAAGTATTTTCATTCAACTTAAATGTCAATCGGCAAATAGTGCTTGATACAATTGTTGTCATTTGATATTCTTTCTTTATATAATGCTTATGAGGAAACCTTCTATGTCAGTTCTCTTAGCAAGTTCAGTCACCTTGCAGCGGGAAAATCTGATTCTTTATATAATGTCCATCATCCCGGAAAAATTTATACTTGGCACATGTAAATAAGAAAATAATCTAGAAAAAGTAAAAGAAATTGAACTAGCTATACAGCTGATATATATATATATATCCTAATGAGTACCGGTTTCCACCACCTGACAAGAAAGTTACAGACCACAGAGAGAATAGGGATAGGTGGTGTTGTTTCCTTCCACTTGTTACGGATTGAACAACAAGATGTTATCCTGCAAGCCATATGTGGATCTTTCTCAGTTTTAGTTGTTTCACAATGTTGCTTTTTGAAAGCTGATTCTTGGTTTTAGCGTGCATTTCCCACGGGTTTTAAGCTTTAACGACGCGCCGAGGACTTGACAGGGACCCTGGCCGGAAGCTTAGATAACTTTTGTTTTTCAGCAAAGTGATGAATTAAATCTTGAATTCCCACAAATGCCACTAGAAACTCTGCTGCATCTGTTTCCGTTAACACCATCTTAAATGCCAAGTCCAATGCCTTGAACCTGCAGTACATATACCATTAAGTGAGTACAATTCTGGAAGTAATTGAAGTCCCGACTGTGGAATGCATGTGGTCATTGTTGTTTGCTTTCTGATTCTGATACTAAAAGGGAAGGAAGTGGACCTGAGTTGTTGAGCCTTAGCCATGACCCTTTCAATCTTCTCGAACTCTGCTTGAATGCAAGTTATAGGAGCATTACCTGATCGAAGATTGTTAAGTGGGGCAAAAGGAAGGTGAAGAACACAAGTGGCTTGAATCTCAGCCATCTGCGAATCAATAACCGCCTCATCAATGCTTACTTCATTTATAACTTGCGAGAGAATCCTGTCAATGCCATTTGATTCCTCCAGAGATGATGGTCGCCGTGAAATCCGTGAAGATTTAGCCAGGCTACAGAGGAGGTTCAACATGGCAGAAGGGCGCCATTCGCCAATCCAGGTGAGTGCAGTTAGTTCATGCGGTGGTGCCCATTTAGGCATAAGGAACTCTGTAATGTGCTTGAGCCTGGTTGGAACCAGGGGGCAGTTGTAATGTGCGTTGAACCGGTTCAACTGTTCCTGAATCAGATTCAGGAAATACCATCTGGCCTTGAGTTCTTTCTGTAACCTTGCTGCCCGAGTCTTCTGCTCTTCTCTCCACAACTTATACCTTGCCGAGGAGAGCTGCTCACCTAGTTACCATGTTAACCTGTCAGCTTACAAGTTTCTCAACAGAAAATGTCACGCTCACCAAAAGAACTTCATCCCCGGAAAGGGGCCTTAACCGACTCTAACAGAACCGGTCTCATCCCAAAAAGGACGAGACACTTATGATTTGTGCAAAAAATTATTTAAAAACAGACACTTCTTCTGCAATAGAAATAATCTATAGTCTATCCAACATTCATGGCGCTAAGCAAGATTGTTAAGAGAATGTTGAAAATCTTCATAATTTCAAAAGCAAGAACACTATTCATTTCTTCATGTTAAAGAGAATAAAAGGGGGAAAAGCCGGGGACATTTCACCTTTCTTGCTACTTTCAGCCCTGTGGAGAATCATGCAGTATGCGTTCTCAGCCATATCATCCAACACATCATCCTCGCTTTCTGTTTCTTCACCCTGTTCCCCATATTCACTTTCCTCCAAGGAATCCCTACAAAAAAAGCATTCTTGTTGATGAAAAAGAAGAAAATAAAGAAATTCGACCTACAGGGATTTTCTGATTTAATCTGCCTTTCTTCCTCGCAAAACAAAAGCACCAAAAAATCCATCCACGCATTTGCACGATTACAATCACACCAAGATCAAGAAAAATGTATAGATTATACGTAATAAATAGCTTCAAAAAGTGATTCTTTACGTTGGTTTCATGCACCAACTCTCGCTCTCTTTCCATTTCCCATGTTTCTTGTTAACATAACATAATACGGGAACCTCACCGAATTTTCTTAGCAAACCACTATCATCATCCTCATCTTCTTCTTCCCTTCTTCAACTTCGTTGTAAAGGCAGCTAATCACACATAGATGTTTATCTCTTACGAAGAACAAGCTTTGCATGTTATGAACACAGGAGGAGAAGAAGAAAAAGAAGAATGATGGAACTCACCCGAGCGATCTGGATACTGCTGCTCCTTTCATTGTTGTCTGTGAGCTGAGTATGCTTTCTTGATTTTCTTGGCTCTCTGGTTTGTGGAATCTTGGTAAACGGGAGAGGGAGGCTCGAGTACTGTTTTAAACGCATCCAATTCAAGGATAATTTAGTAATTCCCTGTCAGGTGTTTATAATGAGTGCTTTTACACCCATACGATAATATTTAATACAAATTTTATTTCATTGATTTAAGAATCCAATAAAATAAATAAATAAATTGATTGTCTGTATTCAGTTAAATTTAATAAGTTAGTTATTTGATAAATTTAACCGTCAAGATTTATTAAATACATTTTAAAATTGAATTAAAATTTTTAATTTGTTATTTTGAGGATTAAAATATTAATTTAAAGTAATAATTTGAAGAAAAAAAAGATAAATGGACTGCCATATTCAGTTTGTTGCAATTCGCCAATTAGCCATTGTGGTAGTAATGCAGAAACCGTTGCAAGTCTGTAATGCCCACATTTCATACGGCACGTCTACCCTGGATTCGAGTTGCAGTGAAGGATAATACTTGGTTAGACTTTTCACATAATAAATCACTATATGATTCGTTATAATGTAATCATTCTTAATCATATGAATCATATTTCAGTAACTATTTCTCGAAAAAGATCCCAGCAGCATGGAATGTTGCCATTTCAACGACGTGTCACCAGCTGAATGCGAATATGTGTGTTTGTATATTCATCCACTGTAAAGCCATTTGCCAACATGCGCTGAATCTAGCGATGATTGCTTCAAATGCCTCGCTCGTCTAAAAAGGTCTTCCTTCTAACTAACACCTCAAAGTTTTTATTGTACTATTTATGCCTAATTACTGCCGTTTTGCATCAGGAAAGCTTACAAAATTTGCTTCGTAATATGGAGTGGTTTAATTCTACTGTATAGCAGTTAGCTCTATCATCCTTGGTCTGCCTCCTAAGCACTGCAAGGCAAATCTGGAAGGCTTTTTTTGGCCTTGTGATTCTCTTTTTGGAGTTGGAGGACTCCCCCATATTCTAGAGTGTGATAGCCACCCTCTCAGGAAGTGAGAGAACTTGAACTCTGGTAACGGAATTTCCTCTTGAACTTCACAGTGATAATTAGAATTGTTACCTTCGTTCTCGTTCATGTCACTATGATCCGAAGCCTTTTGTTCTTTCTCTTCATGTGCCTCTGCACACAATGGCCTTGTAACAAAAGGCTGTTAGTAATCAGCATGAAGCATTTTAAGTATAGAGAAGCAAACCAATGATGGATCATATCTAGCTAACATAAGATGGGCTAGGTGAGGTCGAAGGTTTTATGCAAGTATCTCAACCATTTAATTTAAATTTAGTGGTTGAGATTTCTCCAACATAATCTATAATGTTTACAAAACATGAGGGAATCTTAAGTCCTTTGAATTAATGGTATCATCCTACATTTGAACCTGTTGAATACGTTTCTAAAAAGCATCAAGGAGCATCTAAACAGTGTTGATAAGGCCATGCTTTCTACTCATTTTCAAGTTAACGCTCAATGCCAATTTCCATGACAGCATTTTATGCAGAGTAGTAGAGCAGGGTGTGTCCTGCAGACTACAAAACCACCAGAAACTAAAGTCGAGTAAGATTCGCAATGTATAGAGGTAAGCTAATAAAAGAGAAGTGAACAAGGACAAGTTGATGCTAGGTACCACAAAGAGTCAAAAGAAATAATTTGCAGTTGAAACACTACCCCGATGAAATCAGGTGGGCAGTTCACATACTTGAGTTCACTGTGCTTATCCAAATGATGACCAAATAAATACTCACAATGGTTTGCGAGCAACATTTTGAATCTCAGATCGCCTTGAATTTGAATGGTTGATGGACATGTGCTTAACGAATTGAAGCTGCAACATTCGAGTCAATGGCAAGGTTAAACATAAATGGGGAAAAATGAAGAATGAAGCATCAAAAGACGGCTGCAAAGAAAATGTACCGCAACTATACAAATATAATAGCTATCATTACAGCATTAAAAGCTTCAAATGGGGTATGCATTCTCCTTTTTTCTTTTTCTTTTTTCCCCTTTTACCATTCTTCTCTCTCTTCAGATTAGTAATGATGATCTTTAACATGTTGAACACAAATTAAGATGCAATTTATAGATGAATAGACTAGCATTTGCAACTTATCATAGCTATTTTAAGAGAAATGGATCCCAGACAAAAACTTATGGATGGTAAATAAATAAGACATCCTAATTCCTAACCAAATCAAATGCCATCAACTGCTGATGCATGAGAACTCTTTTTCTCCAATTTTCGTACAAGCTAATCAAATAAAACTCGTTATCCTAGCAAAATTTAGACCCTCGACCTGGTTGGGGTTGACAATCCAGACAAGTAAGGAGATAAATAAACAATAAATAAAGAGGCGAAAAAAACCTGATCGCCGTCCTTGATCCCGAGATTCCGGATGCAAATTTTGTCATTAATTAGCTTCTGATTTTCATAGGTCAAGCAAAAATGTCCCCAAACATGTGACCTGCGTACAAAATCAACAATGAACTAGACATATAAATGAACAACACTCCATAGATTCAGAGAAATCGATCAGCATTACTCTATAGAAAAAGGAAAACCACTCTTTTAATTTTTATTTTATTTAATCTACCATGATATCTTTTCCTGACCATCCTCAGCTGCTGAAGCAAAAATTTCTTCCACTGCTTGCTTTAATTCTGCCACCGTAGCATTCCTCCCGATATGAACATCTATTCTTCCAAAAGAGAACAGAGAGATCAATAAAAAAATGAAAACCGCATTCAAATAGCATGTGATTAATCACTAGCATGATTAATCTAATCGAATGAATTTCAATTACCGAAGGAAGAGCCATCGAGCTTGAGAACAGTGAGCTTGAGAAGCTGCTGTGGTAGTTTAACATACGAATACCTGCGTACAACGAGCCTTTCATATCCACAAACGACGTCGTTGCTGCTTTCGTCGCCATCGTTAAATGACAGCGAAGAAGACGAGCAGCGCCTCTCTATGAGTACCTTTAAATTACTTTTTTTATTACTAGTAGCAGCATCGTAGTTTCTTCTTTGCTGTTCTCGACCAAAGAAAAAGCTTCGCATTATCACGTATACTTCGATTAAGATTAATATTCTCCTTCTTCTTCGTGGTCTTATACTTGTTCTTCTTTGGTATAACAGAAATCGTAGATTTGAGAGGAGAGAATGTCATGGAAGGAGGAGGAGGATAGTGGCTCTTTTCTTTTGGAGACCGTTAGCCATGGCGTGGGAATTTACGTTCTCCTGTATCACCGCACAGATACAACAAACCAGTAGAATTTGACACCTGGCCCACAGTTTAAAATTTTTCCCTTCTTTTCACTCGGCCACTAATAAAGAGTAAATAAATAAACGACCATGCTGTTTTTAATGTTTAAAACAATTTCGAATTTTTTTATTAATTTTATGATTTAAATACATATATATAAATAAGCATAAGTAAATATTTTTATTATAAATATCTAATTGTGTATATATTTTATAATTCTAGTATTTTTACAATGAGATTATAAAGTTAATTTCATCCAACATCAACTTTTAAATAATGATAATTATTATATATGAGTTATAAGATTTTGATAAAATTTTCAAAATTTTTTGGATGATCCGAGTTTACCATGTAGGATTATGAATTCATTAATGATATATTAACATGTATCAATTTTTATTAAATATGAAACATTCATTAATTATCATTTATATATTAACAATTAATAATAATTACATATAATCAATATAAAACTAATCAATACTTGACATTTAATAAAAATTAATACATATCGATATATCATTAATAGATCTAGAATCCTACATGATAAATCCGGATGTTTCGATAATTTTTTCTTCTCCTACAATGGTTTTAATGGTTATTTCCATTACAAAATTGTTATTTTATTTTTAATTATTATATCAAAATTTCGTGCAACCATCACGACCCTTTAATCGATGGATGCTAACTTATCCCAACTTGAAGATAACTTTGCTAAGCTCATTAAATATCATGCATGCATGCTCCATAAAATTATCATACCGTATATTTACGTATGAATGATATGGTATGTTAAGTAGGGTTTATTTGTCACAATACGCCAATACACTGATAATCAAAAATAAAAATGTCTACTTTTTAATTTTTTAAATTCAATACAAAATATAATTGGTTTTTGTTTTTTCCTTTTTAACAATTTATTTTTTCATACTAGAAAAAATATTCAATTCCTTTAATTTGAAGTAATTTAGATTTATCAAATTATATTATTTGATAAAAAATTAAAAAAATCATATTCATTCATCTGTTTAGATCAATTTCGTATCACAAATAAATTTTAAAAATTTTTTAGTTATTATTCAAAATATATTATTTATTTAATTTTATTATTAAAATCTATCATTCAAAATTTATAATTTTTATAAAATTTAGTTTCCATGAATCGGAATCAAGTCGGTAAGACGACGGATAAAATTGTTAGGTCGGTTTGAGAAAGATACGAATGGGGCGAAATATAATGGGCCTATAAATATCAAACGGCGACGTTTCTTGTGTTTACTACCACTTTGCTTTGCTTACTACTGCTCCACACAGGTTCTTCAGCTATCCAAAACCCTAACCTCTGCAATTGAACCTATCATCTGCAAACTAACATACGAATTGTATGTGCAGATCTCTTCTTTTTTTCCTTAGTTCGACCTTGAACTAAATCTAAACGACATGTGGAACAACGGGGAGCCGCACTTAGCGCCGCCGGGTACGGTTAGCCCGTCGGTACCACCGCCACCAGTACCAGCTCAACCTTCTTACACTGTTCTAGGTCCGCAGGCGCAAACGCAAACGCAAACGCAACCGCCGCAGACCCCAGCTGAAGCTGAGGCGAGGCTAGAAGAGAAAGCTCGTAAATGGCAGCAACTTAATACTAAGAGATATAGTGATAAAAGGAAATTTGGTTTCGTTGAAACGCAGAAAGAGGACATGCCGCCTGAACATGTTAGGAAAATTATCAGGTGAGAGGATTCTACTGTTTTGCTTCTAGTGTGTGGTTTGTGTTTTTTTACCTGTATGTGATTTCTAGTCGCTTCTGGTAGAGTTGTTCCTGGCGTTTGTTGGTGGCAGATTTGTCCCAATTTATGGGAAAAAATCTGAATGATTAATTGTAGTTAATCAAATATCAGTCAGTAAACTTCTGATCTAGGGTTTGAGACTTGGCTAGCTTTATCCAAAGATTTTATTTTACCTTGTTTTTAAAGAAAATTGTCTTTATTTGCAAGCATAAGCTTCTAAGAAGAAGCGTATATATATTGCTTTTTGGTCATTCGAGTATGTTGCTGAATCGGATGCAATTCTGCGTGTGAGTGTGGGTGTGTTGGGGGGGCTGCTTGTGATCATTTTGTTCATTCTTTTATTCCTTAAAGATCGATAAGGATGAAGAGTATCATTAGTTATTAAATTTGTTTTTGCACCACTTACTTCTTTTAACAGAGACCATGGGGACATGACATCGAAGAAATATCGACATGACAAACGGGTTTATCTTGGGGCACTGAAATTTATTCCGCACGCTGTTTACAAGCTTCTTGAGAACATGCCAATGCCATGGGAACAGGTTCGTGATGTCAAGGTTCTTTATCATATCACTGGGGCCATCACTTTTATCAATGAAATTCCATGGGTTGTTGAGCCTATTTACTTAGCTCAGGTATCTCTCTCTCACATCTGGACATAAATTATTCTTGTATGATTGTTTGGTAAAATTGTAGCTTTTTTTTTTAATCATAGCTGAGTTCTTATAAACGTTTTTGGCCAGTGGGGTACAATGTGGATCATGATGAGAAGAGAGAAAAGAGATCGTCGACATTTCAAGAGAATGAGGTTTCCACCATTTGATGATGAGGAACCTCCGTTAGATTATGCCGATAATTTATTAGATGTTGATCCTCTAGAGCCTATTCAATTGGAGTTGGATGAAGAAGAAGATTCTGCAGTTTATACTTGGTTTTATGACCACAAACCTCTTGTTAAAACGAAGCTCATAAATGGTCCAAGTTATAGGAAATGGCATCTTTCACTTCCCATCATGGCAACTCTTCACCGCTTGGCTGGACAGCTCCTTTCTGATCTTATTGACCGCAACTATTTTTACTTGTTTGACATGGAGTCCTTCTTTACAGCTAAAGCATTGAACATGTGCATACCTGGTATGTGTTTTGCAATTTTTGCGCACTTTTTTGTGTTTTAGATTGATGTATTTATCCTTTGGAGACATTTCTTTTCATAGAAGGTGAAAAAAAGCTTTCTTTTAAAGTTCTGGTTATGTTAGGAATTGCTTCATAGAGATTTGTATAGATCTAACTGAGCCCCTGATATCTTCTGTTGCTTAATGTTGAAGTGCTCAGTTTCTCTCCCACAATTCCTTTATTACATCCAAGATTTTTCATTGAGAAGCTGTTTTTGCGATGGTTTAGTGCATGGTCTTTGTGATGATTTTCCTTGGAAAGGGTACTGGTTAAGCTGTAGACAATATTGGTGCCATAGGTGTTTTGCACTGAAGAAAGAATGCTAAAAATGTTTGATATTTTTCTTGTAACAATGCTACGTTTAATTGAGGTGTCAAATTTTACTTTGGGAAAATATTCAGTTGCTCTGGCTATCCATCAATGTCAATGGGATTATCATCTTTGAACATTCATTTAGGCCAATGAGTTGGCTAGAAATCTAGACCAGAAAATATTTCTATTTATTTTACATTGTTTCCTGGCCTAAGATATTGTTGTTTTTATGCAGGGGGCCCTAAGTTTGAACCTTTATATCGTGATATGGAGAAAGGTGATGAGGATTGGAATGAGTTCAATGACATTAACAAACTCATCATTCGTTCACCTCTCAGAACAGAGTACAGAATTGCATTCCCTCATCTTTACAACAATAGGCCTAGGAAAGTAAAACTTGGTGTTTATCACACTCCTATGGTCATGTACATCAAAGCTGAGGATCCAGATTTACCTGCTTTCTATTATGATCCATTAATACATCCTATAACCTCCACTAACAAGGAAAGACGGGAGAAGAAGGTTCAGGATGATGATGAGGATGAAGATTTTGTAATGCCAGAAGGAGTGGAACCATTGCTACAAGACACGCATCTTTACACAGATACAACAGCTGC
The DNA here is from genome assembly GCA_948192965.1 of Dalechampia spathulata. Taxonomy (NCBI): domain Eukaryota; kingdom Viridiplantae; phylum Streptophyta; class Magnoliopsida; order Malpighiales; family Euphorbiaceae; genus Dalechampia; species Dalechampia spathulata. Next base: position 21,009 of record CANYBF012245958.1, read on the forward strand.
TGGAATTTCATTGTTATTTGCCCCACGTCCTTTTAACATGAGATCTGGTCGGATGCGACGAGCAGAAGATATACCCCTTGTGTCTGAGTGGTACAAGGAGCATTGGTAAAACTCAATTCCACTTTTGCTGTTCAAACAATATGAACATGTTTCACATTATATGAACTATATCTGATGTTTCTGTATTTTTTTCCCCTTCAGTCCTCCATCTTATCCAGTGAAAGTTAGAGTAAGCTATCAGAAATTGTTGAAATGTTTTGTTTTGAATGAGCTTCATCATCGACCACCAAAAGCACAAAAGAAGAAGTACCTGTTTAGGTCTTTAGCTGCTACCAAATTCTTCCAAACTACAGAACTTGATTGGGCTGAAGCAGGATTGCAAGTTTGTAAGCAGGGGTACAACATGTTAAATCTTTTGATACACAGAAAAAATTTGAACTACCTCCATCTTGATTATAATTTTAACTTGAAGCCTGTGAAAACTCTTACAACAAAGGAACGTAAAAAGTCACGGTTTGGCAATGCTTTCCATCTGTGCCGTGAGATCTTGCGATTGACAAAACTGGTTGTTGATGCTAATATTCAGTTTCGACTGGGTAATGTTGATGCTTTCCAACTAGCAGATGGTCTGCAGTATATCTTTTCCCATGTTGGGCAGTTGACTGGGATGTACAGATACAAGTATAGGCTGATGCGACAGATTAGGATGTGCAAAGATTTGAAGCATTTGATATATTACCGCTTCAATACTGGTCCAGTGGGGAAAGGGCCTGGCTGTGGGTTCTGGGCACCAATGTGGAGGGTTTGGTTATTTTTCCTGCGAGGTATTGTGCCTCTTCTAGAACGGTGGTTGGGTAATCTTCTTGCACGTCAATTTGAAGGGCGTCATTCAAAAGGAACAGCCAAGACTGTTACAAAGCAACGTGTTGAGAGCCATTTTGACTTAGAACTTCGTGCTGCTGTGATGCATGATGTTCTTGATGCCATGCCTGGTAATATCTGCTCATATTGCCTTCTTACTTTGATGACTGTTTCGTTTCTCTACTTGTTTTTTATTTTTCTATTTCATCTCTATGCTAAACATCTATGATAATATTACAGAGGGCATCAAGCAAAATAAAGCTAGAACCATATTGCAGCACCTTAGTGAGGCTTGGCGTTGTTGGAAAGCCAACATTCCCTGGAAAGTGCCTGGGTTACCGGTTCCTATTGAAAATATGATTCTTCGTTATGTTAAGTCTAAAGCAGACTGGTGGACAAATGTTGCTCACTATAATCGTGAGCGTATCAGAAGAGGTGCAACTGTTGATAAGACTGTTTGCAGAAAAAATCTTGGAAGGTTGACTCGCCTTTGGCTTAAGGCAGAACAGGTATCATTTGTACTCCTTATTTAGTTTTAGAAATTCCCTTTATGTTTCTTTATTCTCTTCCCTGAGGTTTCCTTTACTAACCATATCCTGGTATTTTTCTTCTAATTCTTATCCATTTTAAGGAACGTCAACACAATTATTTGAAAGATGGTCCTTATGTAACTCCGGAGGAAGCTGTTGCCATTTACACAACGACAGTGCATTGGCTGGAGTCTAGAAAGTTCTCTCCCATCCCATTTCCTCCACTATCATACAAGCATGACACTAAGCTGCTTATACTTGCTTTGGAAAGGTTGAAGGAATCATATAGTGTAGCAGTGAGGTTAAACCAACTACAAAGGGAAGAGTTGGGTCTCATTGAACAAGCTTATGATAACCCTCATGAGGCTTTGTCAAGGATTAAGCGTCACCTGCTTACTCAGCGTGCATTCAAAGAAGTAAGTTGACAGAGAAAGAATGCTGTGGCTTTCTGCAGTAGGATTCCAAATGAAGTTATTTTAAACTTACTCTTTAAATTCTTTTTTTTTTGTGTTTTTATGCAGGTCGGCATTGAGTTCATGGATTTATATAGTGCTTTGATTCCAGTCTATGAGATTGAACCTCTTGAAAAAATTACAGATGCATATCTTGACCAATATTTGTGGTATGAAGGTGACAAGCGCCATCTCTTTCCAAACTGGATTAAGCCTGCAGATTCTGAGCCACCACCATTGCTTGTTTATAAATGGTGTCAAGGCATAAACAATTTACAGGGTGTTTGGGACACCAGTGATGGACAGTGTGTGGTGATGCTTCAAACAAAGTTTGAGAAATTTTTTGAAAAAATTGACTTGACAATGCTGAATAGGTTAGCATCCGTCAAATGTTATATTGATTATATTTGACGTTTTCTTCATTCATCATTTCTATATCTGATCAAAATTTGTTTCTGTAGGCTTCTGCGTCTGGTTCTTGACCACAACATTGCTGATTATGTCACTGCAAAGAACAATGTTGTGTTGTCCTACAAAGATATGAGTCACACAAACTCTTATGGTTTGATACGTGGTCTACAGTTTGCATCTTTTGTTGTCCAGTATTATGGACTTGTGCTAGATCTCTTACTTCTTGGATTGACCCGGGCAAGTGAGATTGCTGGTCCACCAAATACACCAAATGAATTCATCACATACTGGGATACAAAAGTTGAAACAAGGCACCCCATTCGGTTATATTCTAGGTATATTGACCGGGTGCATATATTGTTTCGTTTCACTCATGAAGAGGCTCGAGATCTCATCCAGCGGTATCTAACTGAACATCCTGATCCCAACAATGAAAACATGGTTGGGTATCAAAATAAGAAATGCTGGCCCAGAGATGCAAGAATGAGGCTCATGAAACATGATGGTGTGTATCTGTTATTTCCTGCATTGTATTCTCTCTCTGTCATCATTTACTATTCTAGTTTTATGAAGATGATTTTATTTACTTCTAGTGATATATTTTTATGGTTCTCCTTCACAGTAAATCTTGGGAGAAGTGTATTTTGGGATATGAAGAACCGTCTTCCCCGAAGCATTACAACATTGGAGTGGGAGAACAGCTTTGTTTCTGTCTACAGCAAGGACAATCCAAACTTGCTTTTTAGCATGTATGTTTCTTCCTTCGTTTAAACTATCATTAAACGCTATTTTCAATATTTCATGCTGGAGTCCTGTTGGCACTTCCTTTGGGTTTTATTCAGCATCAGCTTGGGATCTATAGGCAGCGCAGCTTTTGATTGAATATAAAATAATTAAGAAGTGTAAAATTTTCCGTGTTGTTGAATGATCCTTCTTTTCTGTTGATGCACTTGTCTGGTGGAATGCTCATTAAGTTTTTTTCACTCCATTACTATTATGAATAGTTCTACTTATGTGTGGCTGATTTTTGCTTTGATTGTTTTAACAAGTGCTAAGGATTTATCCTTTTTTTCACTGTATAGGTGTGGTTTTGAAGTTAGAATACTTCCTAAAATAAGGATGACTCAGGAAGCATTCAGTAACACCAAGGATGGAGTATGGAATTTGCAAAATGAGCAAACTAAAGAACGAACTGCTGTTGCTTTCCTTCGGGTTGATGATGAACATATGAAGGTGTTTGAGAATCGTGTGAGGCAAATCCTCATGTCTTCAGGGTCAACTACTTTCACAAAAATTGTCAACAAATGGAATACAGCTCTGATTGGTAATGTACTAGGTTTTTAATCAGGTGTCCTGCAAAATTCTCTTGTTATTTCCTGATTTTTTTTCTAATTCTCTTCTACTTGTAGGTTTAATGACTTATTTTCGGGAAGCCACTGTGCATACTCAAGAATTATTAGATTTGCTTGTGAAATGTGAAAATAAAATCCAAACTCGTATCAAGATCGGTTTGAATTCAAAGATGCCTAGCCGGTAAGCCTTCTATTCACTTGGTTGCTATTGTGTTTTGATGATCTATTACAATTTTTTCCTAATTTACTCTTGTTTCAGATTTCCTCCTGTTATTTTCTACACTCCTAAAGAAATTGGAGGACTTGGCATGCTGTCAATGGGACACATATTGATCCCACAAAGTGACCTTCGATATAGCCAGCAGACAGATGTTGGTGTGACCCATTTCAGAAGTGGAATGAGTCATGAGGAAGACCAATTGATACCAAATCTTTACCGCTACATTCAGGTGGAATTTTAAAGAAATGACACAATATAGTTTCTAATTCATTATCTGTACTACCTTTTTTCTTGTTAGTTTTATCATGTAGTGTGTGTATGCTTATCCTGTTATTGGTTTCTGAACAGCCATGGGAAAGTGAGTTTATAGATTCACAGCGTGTTTGGGCTGAGTATGCTCTTAAGAGGCAGGAAGCACAGGCACAAAACAGGCGTCTAACGCTTGAAGATTTGGAAGTAAGTTTTACTGCCTTTTGTATTTTGACTTCTTCTAACAACTCTTTTCTTCCCTTTATGGTTTCATCATTACTTGTGTTGGAGGCCAGGTATGTTACATGATATGTTTAATTTTGTTCTGATTCTTCCAAAGATGTTTCTTAATGTCTTTTTAGTGGAGAAATTGAGATCATGTAGTAGTGCAAAGCAACTTGGGATTAAGACTTTGTTGAATTGAGCTGAGGTTTCTTTTCTGCTCTTTGAAGCTTTATGAAAATCTTTGTTCTGATACAGTATTCCATTATATTGACAGGATTCATGGGACAGGGGAATTCCACGTATAAACACTTTATTTCAGAAGGATCGTCACACCCTAGCATATGACAAAGGATGGAGAGTACGCACAGATTTCAAACAATACCAAGTTCTAAAACAGAATCCTTTCTGGTGGACGCATCAGAGGCATGATGGGAAGCTATGGAACTTGAATAACTACAGAACAGATGTTATTCAGGCTCTTGGTGGTGTTGAGGGAATTCTCGAGCATACCTTGTTTAAAGGAACATAGTGAGTACCTTTTGCTTTAAATTTTTTTTGTTTGTTTTATGAGTGTTATTCAGGTGGCTTTTCTCTGTTACAATGGGCTTGTTCAAACTCCACTGTAGTGTACACCTTAAAATTTCAGAAAAATATTTTGGGTAGATAGGTCATTTCAATTTGGGCTGGGTGATGATTTTGGTCTAGATATTTGCTTGTGGAATTGATGACGTGCATTCATTTTTTCAGTTTCTTGATAACCCTTGGACTGCAAACTTACCGTATACTAATTCTACGCTTACTACTTCTCTTGTCTTGAAATTTTAGTTTCCCAACTTGGGAAGGTCTCTTTTGGGAGAAGGCATCTGGGTTTGAAGAGTCTATGAAGTACAAGAAGCTCACCAATGCTCAAAGATCTGGTTTAAATCAAATTCCTAATCGAAGGTTTACGCTTTGGTGGTCACCCACAATAAACCGGGCTAATGTTTATGTGGGATTCCAAGTACAGTTGGACCTGACTGGCATCTTTATGCATGGGAAGATCCCAACTTTGAAAATCTCATTGATTCAGATATTCCGTGCTCACTTGTGGCAAAAGATTCATGAAAGTGTTGTCATGGATTTGTGTCAAGTCTTGGATCAAGAGCTGGATGCTTTGGAAATTGAAACTGTGCAGAAGGAAACAATCCATCCAAGGAAGAGTTACAAGATGAACAGCTCCTGTGCAGACATTCTTCTATTTGCTGCTCATAGATGGCCCATGTCAAAGCCTAGTCTTGTGGCTGAGTCGAAAGATGTGTTTGATCAGAAAGCCAGCAATAAATATTGGATTGATGTGCAACTGCGTTGGGGTGACTATGATTCCCATGATATTGAGCGTTATACCCGGGCCAAATTTATGGATTACACAACTGATAACATGTCTATTTACCCATCTCCAACTGGTAATTTTATCATTAGCTTTTTGACATGCTAAGTTCTATTTGGTTTAAAATGAACATCTATGATTGATTTGTTCTTCTGCAGGAGTGATGATTGGACTTGATCTGGCATATAATTTACACTCTGCATTTGGCAACTGGTTTCCTGGATCAAAACCATTGCTGGCTCAAGCAATGAATAAGATAATGAAGGTACAATTCATCGAGATGAAATTGGTTTTGCATTCACATTTTGATGTTAGCTGTATTAGTTGATGAGTTTGTGACGCAGATCAAGAGTATAAATAATAGATTTTAGTTGTTGCCTTGTATTTTGAGGCATGCTTTTTGTTTTTGGCACTCCTCAACAATTGGTCTAGGCACACTCCCAAGTGAGATCACCTGTTTAAAAGTAGTTTTGGATTTTCGAGTCTATAAATGCCTAAGATGGTATGCGTTTTCATCTTTTGATAGATCTAAGATTGGTCGTAATTTGGGCTGTTCTTGGATGCTTAGGTGTAATTTATAAGAATTGATAGGTGTGTTTCAAGCGTTTCTATCTTTCCTAGTCACTGTTGGTCTATGTTTTCTTTGGTTTGTGTAGCTTCTAAGCAATTTTTTTAATGATCTCTTTGTTTTGCAGTCAAACCCAGCTCTATATGTCTTGAGGGAGCGGATAAGGAAAGGTCTGCAGCTGTATTCTTCTGAGCCTACAGAACCATACCTGTCATCCCAGAATTATGGTGAGATCTTCAGTAATCAGATCATTTGGTTTGTTGATGACACCAATGTCTATCGCGTTACCATCCATAAGACATTTGAGGGAAACCTTACAACAAAACCTATTAATGGTGCCATCTTTATTTTCAATCCAAGAACTGGACAGCTATTTCTGAAGGTTAGTGTTTGTTTAAACATCACCTTGTTGAGATTTCTTGATGACAGTCAATGTTCTGATTTTTTTTTTTTTGATAACTTTGCAGGTCATCCACACTAGTGTATGGGCAGGACAAAAGCGTCTTGGCCAACTTGCTAAGTGGAAGACTGCTGAAGAAGTTGCTGCTCTTGTGCGTTCTCTGCCTGTCGAAGAACAACCAAAACAAATTATTGTGACTCGTAAAGGCATGCTTGATCCGTTGGAGGTTCACTTGCTTGATTTCCCAAATATAGTTATTAAAGGAAGTGAATTGCAGTTGCCATTCCAGGCATGCTTGAAGATAGAGAAATTCGGTGATCTGATTTTGAAGGCAACAGAACCACAAATGGTTTTGTTCAACATTTATGATGACTGGTTGAAAAGCATCTCATCTTATACAGCATTTTCTCGACTCATTCTGATCCTTCGTGCACTTCATGTGAATAATGAGAAGGCAAAGATGCTTCTCAAGCCTGACAAAACTATCATCACTGAACCACATCACATCTGGCCTTCTCTGAGTGATGATCAATGGATGAAGGTTGAGGTAGCTTTAAGAGATCTCATCCTTTCTGACTATGCCAAGAAGAACAATGTGAACACATCAGCCCTGACACAATCTGAAATCCGTGATATTATTCTTGGTGCTGAGATCACTCCTCCATCTCAACAAAGGCAACAGATAGCTGAGATTGAGAAACAGGTCTGACTAAAAACTTCATCTTAGATGTACAGTTGATTTTCTGTTTTTAACTACTGGCCAGGCTTACATTCTCTCCACTTTTTCAGGCCAAGGAAGCAAGTCAACTGACAGCAGTCACAACAAGGACCACGAACGTGCATGGTGATGAACTCATTGTCACCACCACAAGTCCCTATGAACAAGCTGCCTTTGGTTCCAAAACTGATTGGCGTGTCAGAGCGATATCAGCTACAAATTTGTACCTTCGAGTTAATCATATATATGTTAATTCAGAGGATATTAAGGTAAGCATATCTACCTTATTGTTTTAGCTTCAATTGGTTGTAGTCCTTGAATATTTGTTCATATTGATTGCACGTGATTTACAGGAGACAGGATATACCTATATCATGCCAAAGAATATTTTGAAGAAGTTCATTTGCATAGCTGATTTGCGAACACAAATTGCTGGGTATCTGTATGGTATAAGTCCTCCAGATAACCCTCAGGTCAAGGAGATCCGCTGTATTGCCATGCCACCACAGTGGGGAACTCATCAACAAGTGCATCTTCCTTCGGCTCTTCCTGAACATGATTTTCTCAATGATCTAGAGCCCCTGGGATGGATGCATACCCAGCCAAATGAGCTTCCTCAGCTGTCGCCACAGGTTTGCCTTTCTTCGTATGCTATTAAATTGAGTCTTACTTGGATAGCCTTTGACTGACATCTTGATTGCAGGATCTCACTTCTCATGCTCGTATTTTAGAGAACAATAAGCAATGGGATGGAGAAAAGTGCATTATTTTGACATGCAGTTTCACTCCTGGGTCATGCTCATTAACTGCATATAAGCTCACTCCAAGTGGTTATGAGTGGGGACGTGTGAACAAGGACACAGGAAGCAATCCTCATGGTTACTTGCCAACGCATTATGAGAAGGTCCAGATGCTATTGAGTGACCGGTTCCTTGGTTTCTACATGGTGAGTTGCCTGGTGATCAACCCTCATGGTATAATTTGGAGAAGTTGGCACTGGATTTATTTTAACTTTTTTTTGTTTTGCTTTTAACTTGTGATTCAGGTTCCTGATAATGGTCCATGGAACTACAACTTTATGGGAGTGAAGCATACGGTTGGTATGAGGTATGGATTAAAGCTGGGGACGGCCCGAGAGTACTACCACGAGGACCACAGACCAACCCACTACTTGGAGTTCAGCAACTTGGAGGAGGGCGACACTGCAGAGGGTGACCGTGAGGATACTTTCAATTAAATATTGAAGAGAGTATAAATACTGAATATTCCTCTGGTTTAACTGCTTAGCAGGTACTTCATGCAACGCTTGTAATATTGTGTAAAACTAACCTATGCAGAGCATTTTTGTAAGTCGGTCGCTACATGGTTGATGAGTTGTAAATATTTGTTCTCTAGAAATGGAAGTTTGTACTATGCGATTTTGAATTTTTAATAAGCCTTTTTCTCGACGGTGTCCCCAATCTTTGATTGGGTTATAACCATTGCTGCTGTATGCATCATTCTACCGACTTTGAATACCTTCAACTGCTCTTCGTTATTGTGGTTAGGAACATCCTTTCAGGCTTTATATTTTTTAGAAACTTCCTCAAAAATTTTATGATTATATAATTTATTTTAAAGGAAGACTCGGATATTCTTGTAACGCAATTTTGTTTACATTCTAACTGCATTTGTAAACAGACTTTAGTGAACTCAAATCATCAATTTCTAACTTGTCATACTAAAATGATTGTGGTTTTAGTGTACACAGATGATCAAATATAATACATAAAGCATCCATGAGAATCCAAATACTCCCATGGGAATGAAAACCCACACAAATGACAACAAAATGATTCACAACTACATTCTTCCGGCCTCGAATTCCCAGGGAAACAGAACTATTACTTCCAAGCCAGATTTCATATATGCTACCAACCTTCACTATTTCCGCTAGTATTTCACTCTTCGATTTCCTTCACCTCCTGTCTTGTATCCTTCTCCTCCGTGATGAAATCCGAACTGTCTTCAGCAATAGATACCCTGTCACTACAATCAGCGGGCGGGAGTTCCTTGAACAGTTCATCATTTTCTAGTTCACCGAACTTATCTTTTGATTCTCCTTTTAATAATTCTACTATCTCTAGCATTGTGGGTCTCTTCTCCGGTCGGCTATGGGCGCACATAAGAGCTACAATGACTATTCTTTTCAACTCTTCCTCCTCAAACTTCCCATTTAGTTTTGGGTCTGCGACCTCGCTGAACTTTCTCTCACATGCCAGGGGTAGAGCCCACTCGGTTATTGTCCGTTTCGTAATTGCATTCAACTTTTCAAGAGGTTTTCTACCACTGGCTAGCTCTAGCAAGAGAATGCCGAAGCTGTATACATCACAACTCTCTGATGCTTTTCCTAGCATAGCATATTCAGGGGCAAGGTAGCCAAGGGTCCCTTTAACTCTTGTGGTTACATGTGTTGCACCATCAGGTATTAGCTTTGCAAATCCAAAATCCGCAACCCGAGCCTGGAAACTTAAATCTAACAACACATTGCTAGCTTTGATGTCTCGATGGATTATATGTGGAGTCGCATGGTGGTGAAGGTAGCTAGATTGGTAAAATAATGATGTTAGAATAACGAGAGAAAGTGCGAGATAGATGAGGAGAGGGGGCACGATAATAAACTTACGCAATTCCCTCTGCAGAACCTATTGCGATGTTCATCCGTCTCTTCCAATCAAGAAGACATTCTGCTGAATGCTGTCCGTGAAGATGAGATAACAAACTTAAATTTGGCATGTAGTCATATACGATGAGACGTTCTTGTCCTTCAGCACAATATCCACGCAGGCTAAGCAGATTCTTGTGCCGAATACGTGCTAGGATCTCAACCTCAACACTAAATTCCAAATCCGCTTTATTGCTCCAGACCTTCAACCTTTTAACCGCGATCTGCAAAGAGTTGGTATGTGGTTAAGAAAGACTATAAAATGGTGCTTAAGAGTTGGGAGGTGTTTGTCAATGCAGAATATATGATATTCTAAGAATCAATGTACCGAAGTTAAGAACATTCAGTTAAAAATAAACAGAAAAGGCAAGAAACCTGATAGCCAGTTAAAATAATGAACCTGGTCAATAGCCGTCTGGTTTTTCAAGCGGAACCTGGAAAAGGAACAAATTGACTACTGTTGCAAAGAAATCGACAGAAGACATTGTGCGGAGTTCCATAAATTGGTGATGAAAATCAAGCCGAGCTACAAACTATACTACCATAATCTAATGGAAACACTTCTCTGGTGTATGAGCACAAGCACTTTCAAATCATATACTCTCCATTTCCATTAATTCTTTGAGCAATAGTCTACAATCTTGAGTTAAGTTCAAATGCCTATCAGGGTAAAAGGTATCATAAAGCTCTCAAAATAAAATCTGTCAAAAGAACTAAAATTTCACCCTACTTATCAACTGAAGGTATCTCCAATGGATCTAAACCAAAAACCTTAGAAGTATCTGAGATGTCTTCTTCTGTCTACGGGTAAATGTCAACAGACAGGACCAACAGGGTCTTTTATGCTTACTCTTTTATTTATTCACAAGTTACTCTAAAAGCATCCATTGCAATTTTGGGATTTGGTTGGGCTCAAGTTCTTGTTCTGAAATACCTTGAATGCTGAAGATAAAACCTACAAGAACTATACCAAAAGCACCCAGTTTCATGTGTAATGCAAACAAAATATTACTATAATGTCTGTCAGGTATGACATGCTTATCATCTATTGAACACAAATTTGATAAAGCGTTTGAAAGTTGAAATGTTAAGCATTACTTGTGTTCCATCCCAAAGCTGACCCCAGTAAACACTGCCAAATCCTCCTTCTCCCAGTTTATTGTCATAATTGAAGTTGTTTGTAGCTGAGAGTAGTTCCTTCAAGGAGAAGATCCGCCATGTTGGCTGTTTCTTCCCTTGCTCTTTCCTGTGCATTGATACATCAAACACACAAAAACTAATTAGACGCAATTCCTACAAATATGTTATTCACTTTAGTGCCTTTACGAGCAAATTGCATACAAATTCATGGTTTCTGCTCTCCTCACCTGCCCCATTTCAGACTGAGCAAGCATATTAATCAAGCATTACAAGGTCACTGAACAATAACTCAGTTACCTTTCAGTTCCTATCATGGCAACAAATTGCCCTCGGTTTTATCATAAAAAAGATATTTCAAGAAAAATCAGTTCTTCCTCTTCTCCAGTATCCAAATTGATAAAAAGACGAAAACCCACCAACATGGGCATAGCATCAAAACAAAAACATATTCAAAACATCCATGAACGAAGTCCTGAATCTTCAACAAAATAGACTAAGCGTAGCTACATCCATTAATTCACAATCAGTACAAGCCTTACCGATCCGAGCCTTTTGCACAGCAAAAAAGGGAAGCAAAACCCATATCACTCTTCACGAATCAGAAAAACCCACTGCTCTCCTATCTCTCTCTCAAATCCAAAAAAGCTCAAAACCCACTTCTCCTTTTTCTTAAATCTCCTCAAGAAATCAGTTTCTTTCCTAATCGAGCATAAACTATCTCTGATGATAGCTTTTTCAAGGCTAGTACAACTGCTAGAAGCTCTGCAAATGGTGACAGAGAGTAAAGAATAACCATTTACGGAAAAAAAGATGACATTTTTAATGGTTGCTTATCTTGAGGCGCATGTTTCGGTTTTTGGGTGGTTCATTAAATTTGGTTTCTTGAAGTAGAGAATTGAAACAAGCAAGGAGTGTGAGCTAAGCTACTCCTTCTTCCTCTTCTTTTCTTCTTCAGACATGACCTTTTTAAGATGTAATAAAGCAGATGTATTCAATTTTCAAAACTCACACCCATTGTAGGACCCATTTCATGACAATAACATATAAATTTGAATAATAATAATAATAACAATAACATAATTATTTAAATAGTCCAACGGAAAATGAAAACTTCTTCGAGTCTTCAATGATTCAATAATATTTTCCAATCATGAAATTAATTATTTTTATAATTTAATTTAAATAAAATTTTGGTATAATTATTATAATTAACAACAGAAGGAGTATGAAATTGTTTTTAATTGCATTGAATATTGAAGTATGAGCCCAACCGTGCTTTGTTGTAATCTACTAATTACATGTTTAAGAACCCCCTTAATCTCCGATTAACCCATACGTTGAAACCAACGTTTCAGGACAAGAAAAGATTCCCATGTTGTAGGTGGGAAATGTTTGGGTATTCTCAATAACATAATCTAAAAATCAACGACCTTAATATCATCAACAAGGACTTTGAGTTAACTCCTTACGATAATAAATATTATTTTTTATTTTTAAAAAAATATAATTATTAATAATATTAATAGAAAGAATTTATCAAATTTCAAAACTATTTAATTTATATTTCATTGTTTATTAATTTATTTATTGATGCCACCATCTATTTTTATTTTATTTTGTTTTATATTTATCAATTATACAAAATATAAAATAAAATTAATTATATAGATCATTTTTATACAATAATAATTACAAAATAAAAGATAATCATTAAACAATAATAATAATAATAATAATAATAATAATAATAATAATAATAATAATATAATGCAATTGACATTGAATTACCTTGGTTTTGATACGTAATTATGACTTAAACCCATAAGGTTTAACTCTCTTAAACCGCTAGATGAACCATGAATCAAACCAGTTAATCGGTGACGACGCAAACCCATTTCGATCGAGGAGTGAGACTAACCGAAGCTACGTCGGATTGAACCCACCAGAAGATTTTTGCTCAACTACATCACATTTTAGTTTGGAAAATTTATGATTATAAATTATTTGAAATTTAATTCATTTAAATTTATTTAATGAATTAAGACAAAGTTTAATTTAAATAATATTTATTTTGTTTAGATTTGTAATATGATTCGAATAAGAATTTTATGAGTTAACTTATTAATTTATGTAAAAATAATTTAATTTTAGATATATAATTTATAAATTTATGAATATTTAAATATATATAATATTTTTTAATTTAATTATCCGTATAAAATCATAAATATTTATAAAATATTATTTTTTTATTAATAATTTTTTATTTTTTAAATAAAAAAATAAATAATTTATTTTATAATTTTATATTTATTATATTTGTTTAAAGCTCAATTAACTATATTTATATTTACAATATATAAAAAAAATTAACTTATTTAATTATATATAAATCAAATTTAAATAAAATAAAATTCTAACTCATTTACCGCCCAAACTTAAATAAACCAAAGAAGTTAACCTGTCAATTTGTTGCCACTCAAATCTAATGATTTTAAACCAACCAACTGACCCACGAAAACCGGAATTGGACCATTGAGATCATTTTGGTGAAGATCAAGAACCTTTAAACGGATAAGATTGCCAAATTCCCTAGGGGTAGGACCCACGCACCCATTTTCTCTAAGCGCCAAGGATTGCATGGTTGGGCTCAATTGCCCTATAAATGAAGGGATGGGCCGTGGGTTATGATTAAAAGAACGATAGAGAATCAGGGTCCTAATGTGAGGAGCCTTCGTAAAAGATTGTGAAATATAGGACTGTTGGGTCACATGTAGGAAAAGCAGTACCATCCGACAATGCAATGCACCAGAAGATCCCGAAACAATAGCATACCCTCGATGCCATGCCACCGCCCGAGGCGGACCTCCGTCGTAGCCCGTTGCCCTCATTATGTCTATGAAGGCCTCTTATTCGTGGGAGTCTGCATGAGCTCCATTAATGCATTGGTTAGCAATACAATCAACACTATAACAGTTGCTTAATTAATATAATCAACACTAGAAAATGATATGAAAATTTCTTTCACGGTTATGAATTTTCATATTTTTCCAAAGAGAAATTATAAAAATTATTAATTTTTTATTCTGATTTTAATACGCATTCATGTATATGATATTAGTAATGATAGGTTAACTATCACATACTTTTGAATATATATTACTTTATTTTTAAATTTTGAATTTTTTATTTTTTAATAAAAATTAAAGGATATATGATAGGTAAAATTGAAGTGTTTAAATGATAAAAATTAAATTAAAAAATTATGATAATTTTAGATGTTTAAAATATGAAAATAAGTAAAGTTAGATATTAAAATAAAAAAAAAGAAAAAAGAAAATGAAAAAAACATGACAAATATCAGAATATTATACCTTCGTAGGATGATTCAATAGCGATATGCATGACCCAATAAAAAAAAAAACCTTCAAAACATGGTAATATGCTAATGCTTGAAACGAAGAGGACAAGCACAAACCATCGTGATCAAGGCCTAACATCCGCCGAAATAATCTGCCCAGGAAATACATACGAAGAGAATCATTTGCGCATTCTTAGAAAGGATAAGCATGCTAGATTTAAAAAGATAAAAGAAAACATGAAAATATCATCTAAGAAAATTCAAAATAATATCGATCAAAATTCTAACTCTGTTCGATTATATTATTCGTGTAAATGGGCACCCATGATAAGTGGGAAGCGAAAAATTCCACAGGTTGGATGCAGCGTGGGGACTACAAATTGCTGGCAACAGGCACAACTTTAACCGGAAACCACACAATTCTTTTTGAACACAGAGGAAAGGGAGGTGGACTTGGTCGTACATGGTGTGATTTTACTCTCTTAAACTGCTATCTGCCATTGCGCCAACTAGGGTCTCGGCCGGAGCCACTCATTTTAATCGGTAGTGGACCCGTCCGTGAGTTGTTTTTGGCCGATGACAACTCCTTCCTGCTTTCTCCTCGTCTCTTACCGTCTTCAGATATGGTTGGGGCAGAATATACAACTGTTGAAGTGAATTAGTTTCATTTGGTTCACCCGCATGGGTGTAATCCAGTTGGTACTCGGACGTGGTGTTGGTATCAAGAAGTCACGGTTCGAGTCTTGACAGCTGCAGTGTGGGAGTAACGCCCTCTGGGTGGACTCCTTGTGAGCACCAAGACCTGGGTCCCCGTCTAGGAGGCCGCTGGATACCATGATTTACCCTCCCTCACGATGCTCGTCGGGTCGGG